>BQNB010176416.1:0-13064 GCA_026074375.1 Tanacetum coccineum
AGTTTGTAATTTTCTTTTCTAGCTCCTTGCTAGCTTTTAATGAATTTCTGCCGTTCAAAAAAAATAATACATAAGAAATCAAGATGGAACCACCCAAAAGAAAAAATACACTTGGAGATTTTAGGCGGAAAAATCCATAATTAATTAAAAAAGTATCGGTGATTGGATTAAAGCTAACAAGATACTCAAAAATTACAAAGAGTTTTTGCAAGAAGAAATAGGATCATTGATCCATACAAGCCAATTTGGATTAAGGTTCCTATTCATGTGCATGATCCAAGCATGTGAGAAGATTTTGACCACATTTCCAATCGCATTTTTCCGAGGAGGCTTTGAGTCAAAACAAACACGGTTTCGGTATCTCCAAATAATCCATGTATTGATGTGAACCACAACATCAAAGCATGTCTTAGCCGTGTCAACGAAGTTTACCGTGTTACTCCAAGATAGTTAGGAATGCAAGTCTTGTGGGTGATTCGCGAGCTTCCACCATTTTATCACCATATGCCAAAGTCCATTAGGAATCGGGCAATCAATGAAAAAATGTTGAGTCGTTTCGATATCCTCAACGCATATGGGACATCTAGAAGAGTATTCGTGGTGCGCTTTGTTTGTTTTCTTAAATTACAGTGGGTAACGGATTGAAAAGATGTGGTATGAGATTAGTTATACCAATTTCATTGTGATGTCTCGTTCGACATTAGAGTTATCACACTTTATGTGAGCTCCACTTTTTACGAGTAAAAAAAAAAATAGAAAAGCACACATGGCATCCATCATATGGTAAAAAGAAAAGTAAAGTTTCCGATAAATTAAAAAGAAAGATGCAGTCAGTTTTGAGTTGCACACCATTTTTAAGTTTATAATCGTTATCAGATTTCAAACATGTATCCTGGTTCAGAAGATAAAACTACTCTCCCTTATAATATTTTTAGGAGAGGGATGCTCGATGATTACATCCACCAAAAAAGATTCACAAAGAATTTTCACAAAATGTTCTGTATGGAAATGCATCATTATTAATTGCATTAATGGGTTTTATGCTAATCAAAAAGAAAAAAAGAGAAATGACCAAAAAGATTTTGATTGGATACATGTCATTTTGTGGAAATTTTGTGAAAAATATTTTGTGTATGTAGCAATTCTCATATTTTTAATTCTCATATTTTTATAACACTCTAATTAAATACCCCTATTAACTCAAATCCACTTATTTAATGTTACATGAGTTTATAAGGCCTACATTTTCATAGAATGAAACCTATTCCTCATTCCCATTCCCATAAAACAAACACACCCTACATTAATAAACAAACGTCTTCAATGATCATGTGATAGAACATTTCCGGAAGACATCAAATAAACGCCTCCTTACATAATCTTTCATTCTTTGTGAAATAATTGCGAAGCTTAAAAATAAATTTTACGACTTATAATAACTAGAAATCCAACTAGAAAAAGTATTTTAAATTTTACGACTTATAATTAGACGTGCGCAAACCGGTTAACCAGTTCGGTTCGGTTTCAGTCAAACAGGAACCTGTTAACCAGTCGAAACAGGTTTGGGGAAAACCGGTTCCGGTTTGAAACCGGTTTGGGGTACGGTTTTTGTCGAACCGGTCCCATCGGTTTGGAACCGGTTAACCACCCAAACCGGTTTTGACCGGGTTTTTTTCGTGATTTTGTACGCTATAAACGGAATAAACTTCAACTTTTATTTAATATAAAAACCCTAATACATCAGAAACGAAATACATTGGAAAGGAAATACAACACAATGCAAGAAAATTTAAAATACAACATCAACAACATAATGCAAGCGGGGAAAAAAATTAAAAAAAATACAACATACTAATCGACAAATTAGTAATCCATCTTCGGGCTTCGCTGCTCAAAGCTTATAATCATTACCTGTGGTCATACTGGAGGACATAGTGCCTTCGCTGCTAGCATCTAGTGCAATTTCTTCATCGGATAGTGGAATGGCTTCATTTTGTTGCACCTCGTCATCAAAGACACCTTCTTCAAAGTCTAAGGGTGTTCACTAGGGCAAGTTGTCTTGTTTACCGATCTTAGCGTCCAAGTGATCCTTTCAAAACACATGCACCTTCTCTTAAAGATGTCGGAGTTTTACAGTGAATTGAGTGACTCTTGTTCTTCGGATTGACAACACCCTTCCACTTGTTGAAAATGCGGATTCAGAAGCTACCAAAGAAGCTTGTACACTTATTATATCCATGGCCATGCGGGATAGAACGGGAAACATTGTTTCCTTTTCTTTCCAAAAACCTAAGACATTAAAACTTGCAAACTCTTTGGGATGGAAGATCTGTGTGACAAAATCCGAAATTGAAATTATCGCTCATATTCGCTTGTCCAATTGTAGATCAGTCCTTGCCTTTTTTTTGTATGTGCTTTTTAAACCGTGTTTAGCAAACGGTTTATACTTATTTTTCGCCACTCCGCATTCGATATGAAGGATTGCCCCACCACTTGTTTGAGATGATTGAGTTGGAGTTACCATATTTTGAATAAAAAAGATTTATACAAACCTTCCAAAGATTCTTTAAAAATAACTTTTTGGACTTAGGATGCAAAATGTATCGTCAAAAACTTCAAATCCTTACTTATTCGACTCGATAAGAAAGTCTACCCGTTGTACATTAAAACATGATTTACAGCGGAGTCTGCACAAGATATAGTTATCTAGTGGCATGTGTTGAAAATACTTCCTAAGTTTTTTCTTCATTGGTTTAATCATACATGACAATATACCCCCCTCAAGTTCATATTCGCTTAATACCGTACTCATGAAGAAAATCTGTTGAAGTAACAATGAAAAAAAAACGGTTCGGGTTGAAACCGGTTTTTGAAAACCGGTTCGAAAACCCGGTATACAAACCGGTGGAAGCTCGAAAACCCTAAACCGGTTCCAAACCGCCGGTTTGGCCTCAAACCGAAACCGGTTTGATCAAACCCGGTGTTGACCGGTTCGGTTTTCCGGTTTCAAACCGGTTCCGGTTTTTAAAACCGGTTTTTTGTTCACCTCTACTTATAATAACTAGAATTCCAGCGAGACAAACTATTAAGAGAAGGCAATGGAGAGTGATGAGAGCTATCGGCTTTCAGCTAATAACATATTACAACAATAATATCCATTCTTGCTGGATTTCAACTAGTAAGAGATTGGTTTATCGAATATGATTGTTTATGTATGACGATTAGATGATTAAAAAGCAAAAGTAAAAAATAATAAGAAGAATAATGATTGATGCGAAAGAAAGCTATTGATCATGATTCGAGTTTTTTTTTCCCTTACTACAAACATTAAACTATGATTATATTAATATTTGGTCGGCTAAAGAAGATTTAGATATGCTTTTGCTACTTCATATTTCAAAACATCAACCCCACCAACAAACTTATACTTTGATCATCATGCATATTACTAGGTCTAGCTTATACACATATCTATACTACTATATAAAGCATTTATAATGTGGGACCCATTAAAAATTAAGATAAGGAGGTGCAATCTTGACCATTCATTTTATTTTTGGGAATCACATCATAAAGTGACATGTGTCACCTTTTGATTAAAAAATCACCTTTATTTTCAAATTGAAATATCTTTTTATCTATTTAATTTTTATTTGATCTAATTTCACTATATTTTTTAAAATTTTATGCTCTTTAATTCAACATCCATTTTGATATATTTTTATAATTTTTTTTTACATTTTAATGGGTTTATTTTATGTTGATTTATATTTTTTTACAACTTTAATCTTAATTAAATATAAACTTGATACGTTAAAACTATATACTTTCGGAGAGAGTGTTGTCTTTTTACATGCGAGAATGATGATGTTAATATGGTGTTGCGGGAAAGTTACGGGAAACCCAACGAACACATACATTTGTGAAACGAAATTACTAAGCTGGTAAGAAATTACGTAAAAAGTTGAGTTAGTAAATTTTTTATTGCCGCCGCTATGCGCGGGTAACCAACTAGTATGTACAAATAAGTCATACGATTTTCGCTATAAAGATATAATTGTTCACTCTTTTGTTATACTTATTTTAGAACTCGCGCACGGAAAAAGGTTGGCGATAGTATTTTATTAACTTTGTTTTCAAGTTAAATATTGTGATAATTTTTTAAAATTTATGGTTTTGTAATCTTTTGAATTTTCTATAAAATTATATTAATTTTTTAATACCTATATAGTCATAATGTTTGTGCACGGATGAATTTTTACATAATTTTTTCATTATGTGTTAATATTGAATAATATGTTGTATACATTTTTGTTGCACGAATGGTTTGACTTTGTTTAACTGGCATAATTATTTAATACACTAGTTTAATATATACTGATAATTGTATTTATAAATAACAATGATGGTCACGGGTGTTTCATCTTTCATTGCAAGGAAATACACCCAATTATACAGTGAGAAGTCATCAACAATTACCAATGTATAACGTTTCCCGTTTATGATATACAACCATTAAATAATGATCAATCATCCGGACTTGCTTATACTACACTATAACAGTTAAGTACTCTGTTTAAAAGGTTGTATAACTTTGTTTGCAACCCACACATCACTTATGTTTAATCTGTTTTAGGGGTTCTAAGTGAAGAAAGATGTAGGTACATCTTTTCCATCTAGAATTACAAGAGAAAAAAAGATAGATGAACTAAAATTAACGCTTCATTGACGCCGGCAAATTATGAACTATCTTGTGGGAACGATAGAGAATTAGATGGAAGAAAATTTAAGCTTATATATAGCAGATTTCTATACGAGCATCTAATATATATTTCAAGCCTCATTAACTCAGGGTATGTTTGGCAGCCTTTCAAAAAAAAAGTTTGTAAGTTGTATGTTGTAAGCTGTAAAGTGTAAGCTGTAAGCTGTAAGCTGTAAACTGCAAAGCTGTTAACATGAACTACAAGCTGTATATTTTTTTCAATAAAAGTGTTTAACAAATTAGCTGTTGACTGTAATTAATAGATGTAAAATGACGTAAAATAACATATTTAAATAGATTATATTATGGTTGGAGGGTATATCAGTAATTTACAGACTTAATAGCTTCTAATAATTTTAAAGCTTCATCTTTTCATTTAGAAGCTACTTGTTTAAAATAAAAAACTTAAAGTTGATGCGTCTAAACAGAGCTATTTATTCTGAAAGAAATTATTTTTGTAACCAAAAGCTTAAAAAACTCTTGTCAAACAAGCTCTCAATATGAGCAATTTGATTATTGAATATCGTGAAAACAATGTCGGGTGAAATGACGTTTAGTAGTCGAAAAGAAGGGACGGTAAAATAAGAATGTAAGTTGAGGTGGTTGCCAAATAGTGACAATATAGTTGAGGTAGAGCCGGCAAAATTTGCCCATATGCAAAAAATTGAGCTATCTTGAGTAACTTTTTAAACTTTTGAATCATATAGGCAACATGTAAAATTTGAAGTGGGCCAAATGTACAACAATCATAGAAAATTTAATGTTAAAAGCGGTCCAATTCAAACCTTGTAAAACACGGTGGGCAAATAGTTCAAAATTTTGTTTTATACGTTTTTATCTGTTTTTGTACGTTTTTGTTTGTTTTTATCTATTTTCGTCCGTTTTGTACGTTTCGTACATTTTTATCCGTTTTTGTATGTTTTTATCCGTTTATGAAGGTTTTCGTTTGTATTTATATGTTTTGGTCTGTTTTTATCCGATGCCCAACTTGCCTATCTTTATCTCAAGGGGCATGCCAAAGCAATTTTGAATCCCGATTCTGACCTCATTTTACGGATGCAAGAAGGTAATTTTTTAACACTGTTTTGCTTTATAGCTTTTTAGAATTATGTTTATTTTAAAGTTAACTTTTCGGCACAGATTATCTTCAGGGATTCAAATAAGAATATGTACAAAATGTTCTATTCGTCAAAGCAAGAAGGTAGCAAAGCATTTACAGGCTTCACCCAAGACATGGTTTTACAAACCTGTATTTTGGGTGGATGTGATTATGTCTCTATCCGAGGAGTAGGCATAAAAGGAGCCATCAACGCTATGAGGGATCATAATGGTGTTATGAACGAGGAGGATGACTATTTCTGTTGGAATTAGTAGACATAAAGATCATATTAACTATTAATAAATACGAGCACGCAGCGGAAGACTAGCACGTAAGATCATTCACATAGTCATATAAATTAACATAACAAGAAAGTAAAAGAACCATGTACCTTTTAGCAATTCTTCAATCAAGAAAACAATAAAGATCAAAGTATGATCTCTCTTTGGATTCGTACACACGTTTGTTAGCGATTCAATTAGAATGCTAGTTTTTTTATAAACAATAAGCAAAACAACTTACTTTAAGTTGATTAATCAAATCGGTTTTCCCACCTGGTTGGGTGTAGCCGATCGACTCAACAAGAGAGAAGGGGAAGAGAAAAAAAGTTTTGCTTTTAGGGTTTCACCAAAAGATATCAAAACAATGAGTCTTGATTTGTTTATATAGGCATAGGGAATGGCTAAAGTTAATTGAGAATGTCATTAGCGTTGATGAATTGAAGTGATCAATAAACAAGTAAGTTCATACAAAAGAAAGATGGGGTTTTGTTGTAAGTTTTGAGAAGAAAGGTCAAGTGATGAGCAAAAGATAAAAGGGGGTATAAAAGTCTATTCATACAAAATTTTATGTGTATCAATTTAAATAGTTACGTGTACATGTCAATTCCCTCAAGATCACGGGGCCAAAGTTTGAATAAAAGTTTTTAAAACAGATACAAACCCACTTTAGTTACAACATCATAAACCGAAAAAGAAAACAATAAGTCACAAGAAAAAGAATACACGGATTGATCACGCCCGTGACTATGGATAAAAAAACAAACAAAACATTTTGAACAATTTAGATCCATGTAAATGTAAATGAAAATAATTCACTTTATTGCTTTTTTTTCATGCACACTTTCACTAAACCACCTTAGACTTGAACTCCCAAAAACCGAAAACAACATACTTTCCTTTCGAATTTATGTTTTCGTAAAGTCATTATGTAGTTCAGTTAATGATCACGACCAACGAATCATCACCCTTCTCGACTACAAATTTCTTGACAGTTTTCTTGCAATCTGTAACTACAACGACCTCATACGTGCCTGGAAAACCACGAAACTTGAACTCACCTTGCTCATCGACATGTCCATGAGCATGAGACATCCATTCTTTCTTAAGCTGAAGAAGCCTATTGCCAGCTTCATTAATATCACCTTCAGCATTTACCAAATGAGAGTTGTCCCGACTCATAAACAACTCCCAAAATCCCCATATTATTATACCTTCAACAGCCGGATGAGCAAAAGCTTCACGAAACATAACCTCCAAATCATCAGCTCTAATATGCTCGTTAGTGGATGAAACATCAAGCTCAGTGAACCAAATGGGGAGTCCAAGAATTCCTAGTTTGTCGAGAGCCGAACAAACAATGGGACCAACTGGACTATCAATGTGTCCTTGAATCCCAATGCCGCCAACTGGTGCACCCTTTTGTTGTAAATCAAGGATTTGGGCTATGTATTTCTCTGGGGTTGATCTCGTATCACATCCGTCCTCAATGTGGTAATCATTTACAAATAATGTGGCTGATGAGTCTAATTGGTTTGCGGTTTTGAACATGTTGGGTCGTGTATCCTGGCCTAGTCGGTCAGGGTAAAATGAGCCATGTAGCATTTCATTATTCACATCATAATGCTTAAACTTGCCTTTGTAACGGTTTAGTACACTTGTTAATCTTGTTTGTACAGCTGTTGCCAAGTCTGTTTTACTGAGGTTCTTGACCCAATCTTGAACTGTGTTGTCAACGTCCCAAAAGATACAATGTCCACGAGCAGCTATGTTGTTATCGTCACATAACTTAAGAAGATCGTCCGCATCTTTGTAATTTAATTTCCCTTGCTGTGATTCAGTCCAGTACCATTTGAGCTCGTTTCCAAACACGGCCCAGTTGAAATTTTTAACAAAAAATGCCACGAAATCTTCGTTGTCGATGTTTGTGCGGCTGATGCAGGTACCAATTGGAAAACTGTTTTGAGTTTGTTTGACTATGACTGTTGTACTATGCATAGTGCTCGAATCTGGGGTCAAGAATTTCAGGGTGACATCTCGTTTACGGATCTGTAGGACAACATGAATCCAAGAAAGCATACATTAAGAACAAAAACACCTTTTGCCTAATTAACATGTGCATAAAAAATATATAAAAATAATTACTTTAATAGGAATACTATAAGCATAAATATGCGCTTAGCGATTTTCAACCCAATCGACCCCTTTGGCCCGTTTACCTTTAAGCTAACGCTTTACTAGTAAACAGACACCAGTACTCTATTTATTTAATAGCATGAGCTTTAAACCATTCATTTTGGAAGTACATTCCGTCTTAAATAGAAATAGAACTTACCAAATCAGTTTGTCTCTTCAAATGCCTAAATCTTGCCTGACGGTCCACAGCAAAGATCTGAAGTCCAGCAACCATGAAACTGATTCCAGCAGCTGGACCTTGAATATAAACCATCACTTTAGCAGCTTGCTTTTCGATTCTAAAAGATCCACAAATTTCATGCCAACGTTCAGCATCATTGATCTCAACTTGACCACCATTGACCCACTGGCTATCAACACCAAGCGCCACATTTACGTTATGTGGACCAGTGGCTCCAGGACCAAGACGAACCCATGTAGATACTTGATAAGTTAAATAAAGATTCACTTTATCTGTGATCATCTGAGCGGGACCCATCCAGGTCTGAGTACGATTAGTTATGTGTATACAACGGCCACTTAGGGGCTCATGGGGCCCAAGCGTATCTCTTGCAGCCGGTGGTAGTATATGAGGTGAACCAGTCACGACCTTTAACACGCAATTACCAAGAGGGAACCACCCATTTGTCCCATCATTTAGATTACTATTTGTGATAACGTTAACTCCATAATCTGGATTCTGTGGATTAGAAAAATCCAGTTAATAATCATTTTTAAAAAATCTTTAAACGAACCAAACATGAATTCTGGGACAGACATATCTTTGTCCCATTTTAGTAATATGCAGGAACAGATTTTTACAAATCACAAAACATCAAAAATTAACTCAAAATACCTCGATGACTGGTTGAGGTGAAGGAGGTATTTTCTCGGCATGTTGCACCACAAATCCGTCAAGGAGAATATCTGTGCCCGGAGGTGGACCTTCAAGATAAATTACGACCTTTGACTGCATACCATTCAGAAGAAACTTGCCTTGCAACTGTGTCCAATCTGAATCAGTCACTTGCGAGCTACAATGCAATAGAAAAAAGACCATTAATAATTGTTTAATGACTACTCGAGGTGGAAAATACAACCCATAAACTTAAGAGCGGTCGAGTCTAAAAAAAAAGAACTAGCTTGTAATAATAATGAAAAAAGTCAAAATGGATCAAAAGTCAAATGTATATTGATGCTGCATATAAACTAATACAACAATTTATGGAAAAAAAATTGTTCTTACTGAAATCTATACATATGTTCAACTTATATCTCAAAAAATTTATTTATAATAGAAATTATCTTTATAATATGCAGGTAAACCAAACAGAACCTGAATCTATCGATTTATTATGCATCGTTCTGCCCTGTGCAAAACTTGCATAACTCGACCCGCCCATTTTGAAATTAATAAAGAATGTGAAAATTAAATATTCAGTAGAGATTAAGAAACGGAACATACTTAGCGATGCCAATGTATTGTTCACGCGAATCTGGGGTTTGGACCCACAATGTAGCTCGAACATTGGAGCTAGTAACATTATTACCAAAGATTCTAACAAAAGCAGTAATTTCATAAGCAAGCTTTCGTTGAACTTTTCCAGTAATATCTTGTTGAATCCCATTCCAGCTTTGTGTGCGCTCTGCAGTTGATGCAAAGAACTTTCCAGATTTAGGAAGTATTTTACCATCTCCCATGGAGTCGTGTACTGCAATCTTGCACCCCCTTCCAGTCCAGTTATTAACTCCATCCTCGAAGTCAGGGTTCACTATGATGTTGCCATCGTCGGTATAGCAACCTGGCTCACTTTTACCCTACAAATTAGTAATCAAATAGAACTTAGTTTTTCCATATTTAAGTAAATGGGTTGATTACATGATCGTACTGATTATGGTCCAACTTACATGACACAAGACGCACACGGATTCTATGAGAATGTTTACCCCTGGAGCCGGCCCTTCTATGTAAAACACGATACGATCAGGTTTATCCGACAAAACAAATGTACCTTCCAAGTTCGCCCATTTGTCGTTAGAAACAGCAGTCCTGCAACAAGATGGTTAGACGTGTAAATTTGTACCCATTTTACTTATAAATGAGTCAATTCCATCTGTGATTTATAGTAGCACATAGGTCAAATGCTAGAAAGGTCTTTCTTTATAACGTGCATCTTTATAGATCTTTCACCTAATAATTTTGATTATTACTATTATAATACTCTATGAGACATTTATTATTTACTGTGTATTTATTTCAAAAGGATAAAATATGAAAGAAAATGGAAATGATACCTTGTTATGTTCTGATACTTGGTGCCTGAGTGTTGGTATTCAAGTTTAATGGTTGCAATGACATCAGCCTTACCTTTCAGACGGGTCCCAGAAACTCCCACACGAGCAGAAACTTTATAAGTGAAACCTGGGGAAACTTTTCTTGTGATATCTTGTTCTAAGCCTTGCCAGTTTTGAGTTCTGTTTGTGACAACAGCATGCCTTTTGCATGATTTTGGAGTACTTTCTTTGACTGAAGACGAAACAAGGAAAACATCACAGCAGTTTGCATACCATGCATGCAAACCATTTGAGAAGGTGTGGTTGTCTATGATATTATTAGGTGTATGCCTATTCTTTTCACTGCTCAGCGCATTTGGGTCCTGTAATTGAAGCAATATAAGCCAAAGAATTAAGTTCTATTAATTTTTGTCTCTTAAGTGGGTGCCATTTGTAACGTGTTCGTAGAAGTTGATATGTGCTAAAATAGCAACGGGACCAACAAAATGATAACAAGAATGAATGAGAAACTAACATATTTATGAATAGAGTATCTTGGCAGCATTAAGTTCTATATGGACCCATCTACATTTGAATGGGTCTACTTAAGCTATAATTAAGTTCTTTTCAAAACGGTGATATGAAACATAAAATTAGCTAAAAACAAAGATTACTTTTAATGTAATAAAGATTTCGATCCTAATCTACCTTTAAATCCCCGAACTAAAAAGTTACCCATTTGACCCTTTACGTGCTCCATTTACCGCCACCTCTAGGTAACATGCATAACAAGTTACATTAACAATAAGTACTAGTTCCCTATCAGTTGTCATCAAACATGTGATATGAAATCTGTAATTACTGATTTCTTCTCAAAGATGAAAGATATTACTTCGAAGTGACAGTAATTCTTTATAATCCAACCATTCCAAAGAATTAATACAATTTGAGTTTATAATGTTTCTTTATTCCTCTTTAGCAAGTAATCTAAATCATCAAATGTTGGCAATTATTTAGTAAAAAAAACCATAAATTCATACTTGGCTTAATGCAAAATGCACATTTCAATATCCATGGTCTAAAAATAGTTTATCCAAAAGTCAATATTATATTAACACATAGACTTATAACTTCTCTGTTGCAAATAAATACTTTTTCAATATCTTATCAATTTCAATCCAAAGCAACTAGCATTTCTTATTCACACTAACAACAACTTTGTTGATTCTGAAACTAAATACTACATTACTTGACTATATAAAGTCAAACATGGTCAAATAACTTCGCCAATGGTCCTCCAGATTCCATAAACCCTAAAACAAAACCAAAAAGCAAAAAACGTAACACACACCTGAACGTGAAAATCATCTTTTCCATTGATCATTGATGCTGTAGGGACCTCCATTGATGGTTTCTCCATATATTCCTTAATTTACAACACACGCACAAATGTAAAAGAATGTATAAATAAAAAAATTCCAAAGACTTGTAGCTATTATTACCTGTAGTAAACTGTTGGGATTCTTGTGACGTTTGAAGATACTGAAATAAAATGCTAATATGTTTCCCATTTATATGCAGATTTTTTGCATTAAACCTTACGTAATCTTCAATAATGACCCATCATTTTAAAAAGATTTTTAACAATCTTCGATTTGAACCCATGAAATATTTAAGCAAAATAAATCATGGGTTTCCTTTATCTTCCAGTTTTGGTTATAGAGTTGAACCATAGGTGATATTAATGCGTATGCTTGAATTCGAATAAAAGATTTGGTTTTTAATATGGGTTGAACCATAGTCTTATTTTATTTTATGTTTTTGTGGTTACTTTACCTTAAGTTAGATTCATGACTTGGTTTACAAGACAACCAATTGCAACTTTGTGACTTAGAATAGTTGATAGATCACTAGATTAGGTGAGCATTGGTTTTCTTTTAAGAGATGACAAGTCTCGGCTTTGTTTTGTTATGTCATATACTATTTTTCTTTATTTCTTTATATGGTTTTTTTAAAGCACATTTCATGGTTTATTTTGGGGGTGATGTGATCAAACGTGATTAGTAATGTCGTGTTTGTAACGTCGTGTTTATAATGTGGTGTTTGTGTCTACCTAGCTTTTATTGTTGCGTATAACTAAAAGTATTGTTTGATAGTCACATTTACGTATAGTTGCATGTTTCAGTTGATACATGAAATGTTTTGGTTTATTTGCGTACATAAAGGGAAAATAAATTAAGTATCTCAACACTCAAAATTAACAAAATTTTACTGTAAACAACAATTGTTTTATGATAAACTAACCTGAATCCCACAAACAACATTGTTTGCTTGAAGTAGGGTGCAATCGAGTCAAGCCGAGCTCAAGCTTGACAGGGCTTGAGCTTGACTTGAAAAAAAAATAGTAGGCTTGAGCTTGGCTTGATAGCTCGTCAAGCTTTAACCATATAGGCTTGAGCTTGGCTTGAGTATGATT
>BQNB010176417.1:0-13064 GCA_026074375.1 Tanacetum coccineum
GGGTGTAAAATTGGTTTAGTTAAATAATCTGATTTAGACGTTCGAGCATCATTGTAAACAATGGCTGGAAATTCATTTTCAAACTCTTTTAAAGAAGCCTAAATCATCAATATAATCAATAGTAGGGTTGGGTAACGAAGGCATATTGTTCTTATCATTTTTCGAATTCGTTTTTAAATCATTGACATAAATTA
The DNA here is from genome assembly GCA_026074375.1 of Tanacetum coccineum. Lineage (NCBI taxonomy): Eukaryota > Viridiplantae > Streptophyta > Magnoliopsida > Asterales > Asteraceae > Tanacetum > Tanacetum coccineum. The sequence goes on from BQNB010176417.1 coordinate 195, forward strand.
TCTTATATGAAAATGATTTTTCATCAAAAATTACAGTGTAATCTTCATCGTCGGATTCGTCTAATGATATTCTGAAGTCTATCTCGTTTTCGTAGGAGGACATACCATAGGCTCAGACAAGATTGCTGTTAATTTATCAAAGACTATGGCCGAGAATTAGGTTTCAAAGTCAGTCGTCCTTATCTTCATAGTTTTCAATTTTCCTGAACGTGGCAGTTTACCAATTAAACGTTCGACCATGTCTTCGAGCTTTTTCTTCTTTAAGTCTGATGTATTCCTCCATGGTTCTATTTGGGTCGTCCATTTTTACCTGTAATCAACTTGCAATAGAGAAAAAGGTGAAATGGACTAATATGCCGTATTCAGTAAACTGAATACGTCGTATTAACCAATGCAGGAATTAAACAAACACACAATGCAAATAAATACAAACAAAATTTAAATAATTAGAATACACTAAACTAAATTAGTTAATGGTTAGAAATACTACAAAAATAACGTTTAAATTAATTCACTCCCCCCACGAGCCAAAAACCTGATGAACTGTCGTGTAGGGCATTATTTAATTATCAAGTTTTAAATTTATATTTAGCCGACAAACCTAAAACAACACTTTAACGAGCAGTGTACCCGGTCAAGATGGAGTTCGCGGTAAGTAGGGTGTCGAACACTAAGAGTGGAACATTAATCCTGTAATCTATTAGTAATTAAATTAGTCTATTTACAGGTTAAACCCCATTCTATATACGTTGTCAACTGATATGTGGTTTTCACCAAGAGACTGGCACAGGTTCATTAGTCAACAGATATCACTTCAATAGACAATAAACACAAAAGAAGAAGATTAGAAGATAGAAAAGCGGTACAAGCCAAATGATAGAAAATAGATAAATTAGCCATTTAACTCTGGGTCACTGCTGGTTATAGTTGTTTTAGGGCAATGATTTACTATCCGAAGTGGCATATCATTCTTAAGACCCCTTTTAGGGCAGGACAGCATCCTAAGACCAAGATACGAAAAATCCTATCACAATTAATGCATTCGCATAAAACATCCTTTAGTATAATTATAATATATCTTAGGGAATCAAAGCAGTGGTGATCCTATTAAAACCCTAGCCCAACGGGACTTTACCCACTTATTGTTTGACGGTGTTTCATATACTGTGTATTCCACATATTTCTAATCTATATCCGTCAATTAAGAGCATGAATTGCTGAAAACATAACGGGTCCCTATCGGCCTAACTAAGCTCGAAACTTTAAGACAAAGACAGAACCGTTATTTGTGATCCAATAGGTCTAGTAAATATGAAACACGATATAGGAACTATCTTGTTCGGCCAACAAGTGAAGTACAAACACCACCCATTCCTTTTCCCCGAAGATTGAGAAAAGAAAAAGAAGAGGCTCAACAAAAAAATTCTTGGAAAACCTGAAGCAACTCCACATCAATTTGCCTTTCATCGAAGCACTCGCTCAAATGCCAAAGTATGCCAAATTTTTGAAGGGTTTGCTGACAAATGGGGCCAGACTTGAAGAAGCTTGTATGATCACTTTGAATGAAAGATGCTCAGCGGTATTATTAAATAAGCTTCCATCAAAAGAGAAAGACCCAGGGAGTTTTACTATTCCTTGTGACATTGGCCAATTACACATTAATAATGCGTTAGCAGACCTAGGAGCTAGTATAAGCTTGATGCCATATACGATGTATGAAAAACTTGGTTTGGGGGAACCAAATGCCACTAGAATGAGCTTAGAACTTGCGGATAGGTCGATCCAATACCCAAGAGGAATAATTAAAAATGTGCTCATAAAAGTTGATAAATTCGTCCTTCCAATAGATTTCGTTATCTTAGATATGCCAGAAGACTCTAGAGTTCCTATAATTTTAGGAACACCATTTTTGGCAACTGCTCGAGCTATGATAGACGTGTTTAATAAAAAGATAACGCTAAGGGTAGGGGACGATGAAGTAATCTTCGACATGGACCAATCAATTAAGAGACCACCAGCTGAAGATGATGAATACTACGAGATTGATGACTTGGATGACGCGATCAACGCAGAGGCCCAGGAATTAGTGGCAAAAGATGCGTCTGATTCATTTTTATTAAAGAGGCTGGAGAAATCGATTGATCAATCAGACCTAGAAAGTTGTGAATCTTTTGAATGTAAAGCTGTCGATGCATCTGATTTAGGGGAACCAATACGGCGTATCGAATCTGTTAATACGCCGTATCCAGTTGCGCAGAAAACAACAGAACCCAATAAAGTTGAAAGTGAACAACTTTATTCGGCCAGTGCTAACGAAATCGATGAGAAGAAACCTGAGCTAAAAATTTTGCCTCAACACTTAGAATACGCATACCTGCATGGAGGCAAATCTTTTCCCATAATTATCTCATCGAAATTGTCCGAAAAGGAGAAAATGTTACTTTTGCAAGTATTGGAGAAACGTAAGAGGGAAATTGCTTGGAAAATGTCAGACATCAAGGGAATTAGTCCGTCATACTGCACACACAAGATTCTAATAGAAGATGATAACAAACCGGTCATTCAACCCCAAAGGCGTTTAAATCCCAAAGTCCAAGAGGTGGTGAAAAATGAGATTTTGAAGCTACTTGATTCAGGGCTGATTTATCCAATCTCAGATAGTTCGTGGGTTAGCCCTATCCACATGGTTCCAAAGAAAGGATGAATGACTGTAGTTTTAAATGACAATAATTAGTTAATTCCGTCTCGCACAGTTACAAGATGGCGAGTGTGCATCGACTATCGTAAACTTAATGATGCAACTCGAAAGGATTATTTCCCTCTTCCCTTTATTGATCAAATGTTAGAGCGTTTATGTGGGAATATTACTGTTTTCTTGATGGTTTTTCAGGATTCTTCCAAATTTCGATCGTACCTGAAGATCAAGAAAAGACAAAATTCACTTGTCCTTATGGGACTTTTGCTTACCGACGAATGTCGCTTGGATTATGCAACGCACCAGCTACTTTTTAAAGATGCATGACGACAATTTTCCATGACATGGTGGAAGACTTTATCGAAGTATTCATGGACGACTTCTCGGTATTTGGTAACTCTTTTGATTGTTGTCTAGCTAATTTAGATAGGATGCTTGCTAGATGTGAAGAAACCAACCTTGTGCTAAATTGGGAAAAATGTCATTTTATGGTGAAGGAAGGGATTGTTTTAGGACACAAAATTTCTGGGGCTGGAATTAAGGTTGATAGAGCTAAAATCGATGTGATATCTAAATTGCCATACCCAACAAACGTAAAAGGGTGAGAAGCCTTCTAGGGCATGTTGGATTTTACCGAAGGTTCATAAAAGACTTTTCCATGATTTCTATTGGGATTCTTGATTTGATAAGACAAAGTAAATAAAAGAATGAAACAAAAGGACTAAAATTGTCATTAAAGAATTCTACAAGCTGGTGGAGAATATGTAGATTATGGAAGATCTCCTTAAGAAGATAAAGATAACAGAAGATATTCTTAAATGTTTAAAATATATTATTCGTTCTTATCTTCCTTTGTAAGCCTTGAAATCTCTCTATATAAAGAGATTCACAGGCGTGTTATTTAGAGTACACCAAAAAATGTAGTCGACTAGTAAAAGTGTGTGTGTGTTCTAGGTGTGTGGTTCATTGTAAATGCCTAGAATGAGTGTTGTAGCCTCAAGATCAATGTTTCATTGATCCTGTTACTAGTTAGAGTAACTATTCTAGAATTGATCATCTAGAATTGGGGCTTGTATGGAATGATAATGAAAAAAAACCTTGTTTGATAATATACTGTTCTTTATATTCCGTTGCGTACTTATATTATCTGTAAAACATATCCTAGATAAGCTTAAACGATCTTCACAATTGGTATCAGAGCCATGGGGCTCTTGATCTAGGATCACAAGGTTTGTTTTGAAGTCTTGTTCTTGATGAAAAGGAAGTAACGAATCTTTGTTTGGTGTATTGGTGATTTTGGTGAAGTTAGGGTTTTTTGCGACACTTTAAAGCGTCGTCTTTATTTGTTTGAAGTCGTGTTTGGTGAATATTAGAGTTTATTTACAAAACCCTAAATTCAGTAAATGCAGAAAACGTGGTCTTCAAGGTTTCTTGTATTCTGTTCGTGGACAAAAGAAGATCTAGAAGGTTAAAAAGAATACACCATGGTTATAGCAGCAGGTATTGATGTATGATTAAAGTATAAAGGTAGCATGGTTTTTGTGATGGTGTTTTGGTAGTTGTTTAAAGCAGCAACAATGAAGCAGCAGGTTTCGTTCTTTGATTTAGATCATATTCGTTGATGCTTATATAAGGTTATAAGTTAATACTGCCAGATAATTTGTTAGTGTTGCTTGATATGTTAATGATGCCAAGGATCTGGTTAATGCTACTAACATACTTTACACTTAATGCTGCTATTGTAAAGAAACTTAGTGCTACCAAAGATGATACAAGAAGAGTTTAGTACTGCCATGGTTGTCATTAATGCTGCTCATTATATATATACGTGCTACCAAAGGGATTTTGATCGTTAAAGCACAATGGTTGTTGGTCTATGGTTAGGACAGCAAACACACATGGTTTGCATAGGGATTGAGACAACAAACGACAAAAGGGGTACACACACTTAAAATACAATTCGTCCTTTGGAGAACCAGCAGATGACATAACTGAATTGAGAGATTGCAGCCAATGAACAGATCAAACAATGTGAAGAAGAAGCAGCTTATTTGCAGGTGTGTATATGAATTTGTACTGCTGCTATGGATACTCATTTAGTACTGCCATGTTAATAGTTTATACTGCTATTGGTCATGGACTTATTACTGCTTGTTTGGTTAATGCTACTCGAATATATGGTTTATATTGCTAGGATTGCGCAACTAGAGAAGGAGCAGAAGGTTTTTGATGAGTTTTGGTACTGGTACTGTAGTAACAACAGTAGTAATACTAGGGTTTTTGATGCTGATGGTTGTTATTGGTTACTATTGTTATGATAATACTGCTTCTTATTTACTTAAGACTGCTAACGTATTACTTTGTACTGCCAAGGAAGAGCCAAAGGAAAGGAAAGATTAGTATTGTTCGTTCAAACTTTGTACTGCTAGCATTGGGATTAAATAAAGTTAATACTGCTAAAAGGATTTACAACTGCTAGTTCTATCTGATATCGGACATAATGCATGATTTGGTTCTTAGACAACACACACAGTTTGGTGATTGATTGGTTTTTGGATTTGATTTAAATGTTGTTAACAGACTTAAAGGCTCGTATTTTATTAAAGATATGATTATGAAGAAGATTGTTTATCACTTATTTGGAGTTGAAGTGGAGTTTCACATGTCTGTGCTTTATTAAATCTCAAATGGCTAACAACGTTTAGAGATAACTTGTTTGTGCTTATAAATGATGTGACAAAGACTTGTCAGAATCTAGCAAAGGTGTGTGATTTTTCTTATGGTGCTCAATGCTCATATTTGCTATCACTTAGTACTCAGTGTCTCATGGAAGATAAGGATTTTGTCAAGAGGTTGCGATCTACTTATATTTCACAGATTTATTTATGAGTTCGAAGTTACGTGGATAGTACAAGACATAAGACACAAGTTTGGGTTGTTCTACTTCTATATCAAGTTCGTTATACTTAGTTTTCTTCATCAGTGATCATTACATAGAGCCTACAGAATTGAAGATTTACAAAATGGTTAACATATAGGTTTCAGGGGAAGCTTATTGTTAAAATGTTTAACCATTTACATGCACCACTTGAGGGGAAGTGTTTCGTTACTACTTCTGATCTTTATTACTACTGCTAATTTATGTTTCTACTGCTCAAAGTCATTTTTCGTATTATGTTTCATGGAGGGTATTTTAAGTATTGGAAGGCTGGATTAGTAGTTATGGTATATGGTTTGTAGCTGTTTTGATCTAAGTTTCATATCTATAGAAGACCCTTATTTAATAATTACAAAAAGGGGAAAAAGATTACAGGTTTATTGATTTGCAGCTTATTATATGTGGTGGCATGATACAAAGGATATCTACTTAAGGGGAAGTTTGGTTTCATTTAGAGAGATGATTACATCTCAACTTCAAGGGAAGCTTTGGCTTTATGATGAAGTTCATACACGACTTTGTTTGTTTTGTCATCATCAAATAGGGGAAGATTGTTGGGATTCTAGATTTGATGAGACAAAATAAATAAAAGAATGAAACAAATGGACTAAAATTATTATTAAAGAATTCTACAAGCTGGTGGAGAATTATGTAGATTCTGGAAGATCTCCTTAAGAAGATAAAGATAACAGAAGATATTCCTTAATGTTTAAAAGATTTACTTGTCTAATGTTTATCTTCCTTTGTAAGTCTTGATCTCTCCCTATATAAAGAGATCATAAACACATAGTTTTGTGTGCACAGAAAATGTAGTCGACTAAAGGTGTGCGTGTATGTCTAGGCGTCAAGTCTTCTTATAGACACCTAGATTTGGTTGTTTTAGCCTCAAGGATCTTTGATTCCTTGTTATAGTTTAGATAACATGTTCTACCATTAATCAAGGTAGAATTGGTGCTTGTAGTAGTCATGTATCATAGTGAAGATAATGATGAAAAACCTTGTTAGAGTAACATTGTTCTTGTGCTAATTCTGCTATGCATATGTTTATGTTCAATGTTATTATTATCCTAGATAAAGTTCTAATCAAATTGAGCTACAACAATCTAAGGAGTTATTTAGAACTTAACATTCAGGACATCCCTCTGAACCCCAACCACCACCTTTTTGACTGCTCAACCTACTAATGAAGAACAAATCCCTAATGTTGTATCATCGTCACACCAAAAGACTAAAACACCTAGGTAAGCCTTAAACAAGGTCATTGAGTTACCTTAGACTTGTGAGCCTATACCCAATGTACCAAATGAGGCTGTCTATGAGGAGTGGGATGACAGAGTGGAAAGGGCTACCACTACTGCTACTAGTTTAGATGCAGAGTAGGCTAATGGTAACATTAATAGGACTCAATCTACGGCAATACCTAATGTACCTCTTCCTTAGGGAATTGGTGCATGTGGTAGTCCCAGGTGCCAAGAAGCCATAAGGGGCTCCATTGCTCAGACTAGGTCTGAGAGGGTGCCTACATCGCCCCATGATTCACCTTTCCCAAGAGTTCACACACTTGGAAGTGATGAGGGCAGTATGACATTATAAGAATTGACGGTTTTATGTACAACATTGTCCAAGAAAGTAGAAAGCTTGGAGGCAGATTTGAAACAAACTAAGCAAGTATATGGTGCTGCTTATACCAAGCTTATCATGAAGGTGAAAAGGTTAGAGAAGATTGTCAAGACAAACCATTCCAGAAGGAGAGCCAAAATTGTCATTTTAGATGATGAAGAAGATTCAGAGCATTCTTCCAAACAGGGGAGGATCATAGAAGAAATTGATCAAGATGTAGGAGTTACTTTGGTTCCTCCTACATAGGGAGAAGACCAACCTAAAGATCAATTGGGAGTTCTTAGTATAGCTAAATTTCTTGCAGATGCAGCTAAAATAAATGTTCACACTTATATTAGAAGAAGAAGCGTAGTTAGTACTCGTAGTGGTGGAATTAGTATTGCTGGTGCATCAATGCCAGTTAGTACTGCTGGTATGGTTCAAGAGGTTAACATCAGTATTCCTTCACCAATTATAGTTAAAGATAAAGGTAAAGGTTAAATGGAGGAATTTGAGGATGAATAGACTAAGAGAACTAAATTACAGCAAGAACAAGAGAGGCTTGGTCATGAAGTAGCAGTGGGACTATAAGAGGAACTAGATGAAGAAGAAAGACAAAGGATGGCTAGAGTTCATGAATCAGCTCAATCTTTTACTAAGGAAGAATGGGAAAACATTAGAGCAAGAGTTGAAGCTAATGAAGAGCTATATAAGAGACTATGTGGACCTTTTAGGAACTGTGCCAAATAGCTGGTGCTAGTTACTTCATAAATTTTACTAATGAATTTTCAATCCGTTTTGGTTGTTTGTTTTACATTTTTAAAACATAAACTTGAAGTGTTTAAATCATTTATACATTCCAAAGGAAAGACCAATTAAAGCAATTCGATCATGATCGAGGGGTGTAGATACTTTAGTCAAAGAGTTTGTAGATCACTGAAAGTGTCGTGGGATATTGTCTCTAACTCACTCATAACGTGACACATCACCATCATAATGGGAGTGGCTGAACTGGAATGTATCATATATTTTGACTTGAACATGGTTCGACCTATGATGATTTAAAAAACCCCTACCAAATGTCCTCTTGAGGATTTGCTCATAGAGTCTCAAAACACGAATACTCAACATGGTTCCAACTCAAGAAGGTTGATAGAACATCATATGAAATATGGCCATCGGAAAAAGATCCTAATCTATCTTACTTTAAGGGTTGTGGGTTTATGAGGCACTCGTAAAATAGACAAATTGAATAGTCCCAATATAATGTATAATATGGAATATAAACACTTATCAAATATAAATAACATAGTATAAACTTTTCAATCGTGTATTTCATTTATTGATATGAATCCAAAAGTATTACAATATGCTATGGATCACACACGTTGAATGACAATGTAAGATCACCTTTTGAACAAGTAAACTCGACTTAGTATCGAGTTTACAAGCGAACTTGTATATACCCTCTGATAGGATCAGCGAACTATTATGTAAGTTCGAAAACTGGAGTAAATTCCTATAATGATGACAGCATTATAATAGCGGATAACATTTACTCTCTTTCAACATTCTCTATTTTCAATTAACTAATACGAGGTTATATCCATAGCGGAGGCAGTTGCGACGTAGTCAAGAATCATGCTATGAGGACGTAAGAGGTTTTAATGCATACAGCCATTCTTGGAACATCCCTGCTATTCTTTAGTGAATAGTTCTACCAACTGTCAACACCCCCCCAACTTTCAACTCGTACTTTGGTTCGGCTTTAAGTCAAACAATATATTGTCCCGCCATAATGCTTTATTGACTTATCACGCCTAACCTCATCAGAGAAGCTATGTTCAGCTTGCTCTTCTTCTAAAGGGTAATAGGATAGTTCTAGAATATTGCACAATTATGACTTTCTTTAGTAACCCACAGGTGTATTCATTTCTACATACCAGCTGTTATCCATCCCAGCTGACGAGTATGTCTTCAAGTAATCTTCGACTTCCTTGATGTCTTTGACTTGAATATGTTTGAGGTTTCTCGCTGAGGCTTTGCACTCAGCATGTCCTTCAATACCCGTTGATGCTTATCAGTGGGTCATTCAATACTTATCCTAATTTCTGTTTAAATCTAGGCACTGATCATTAGGCTCTGAATTGGCCTAATAGAAACACACCAAAAAAACTTGAGTCTAGATCTATTAAGTGTATCTTTGTAAGATACCCAAAAGAAATGATGGGTTACTACCTCTACTACCCACTCGAGAACAAAATATTGTTTCCTCGAAATGCTGAGTCTTTTCTTTAGGGAAATAAGCCTTAGAAACTATTCTTTCATTTGCCATTTGCTTTGTCCTTAAAATGATGGGTAATATATCGAAACATAGCATAAGAGGTAATTTTGACCCAAATTTAAATTTTTTTATGACACATACCGACGAAAACCGAGTATTAATAGCGTCTCATGGATAGGAATTTATATTACTAGCACAAAAACCCTCAAATTCCACCCCCAAAATGTGAGGTTCGCCCTTAGATATTATACCTTTAGCTTGTTCGAGTTAAGGAGTGAGCAATCATGTGTGTCTATTCCGTCGTTACGGATGTGTATGCGTGGTTTTGTCGCCTTTTCTGGAACATTGGTATTGGTTACTTTAGGATTATGAGAGTGTACCGGTAGTATATTAAATTCTAGAACTTGTTTTTGTGATGCATCCCGAGACCGCATAGTAAGTATTAGGATTTGCTTGATAAGAGGCATTAGGATTAACCCATGTTTTAAACCTGCAATTGTTATGATGATCACACCGATCATATAACTATCTCACACCTTTTCCATGCACTCATTTTTAGTGCAGGATACCCCTAGTACAACCCTCCGAGCCTATCCTTTTTCATGGTTCTCGTAATTTTCTGGTGGATTCCAGATTATTAATGAAGAGCATTGTCACCCTTAAACCAATCGTTACACCCAAATCGCCTTAGCCCACCTTGTATGTACTCATTTTTAGTACATTATTGTTTTAACCCAAGTTAATTATTTGAGTACACGGTTGCTAAGTCCTTATCCTTGTAAATACTATTTTGGGACGATTAGGATTCATGGTAGTATTTATTTCGCGGAAGAATGGGGAAGAAAAGTTGTCAATACCCCCATATATTTGTTAGATGATCTCCGTGTTATTTTGATCCACCTTAAATCGGGTCATTAGTTAGATTGTAAATATCGAGCATGTAAAAGCTCAACTGTAAGGGTACGTGTTATAAACCCTATATTATGATGTATTATGTTATTAAAAAAATATAGAAAATAAAAAGAAAGAGATTGATGTAGAGTTGTATAGAGTTTGTATATCTTCGTCCGAGTCTTGGCTTAGCAACCAATTAAATAAGCGAGTTATGTTATCCAAAAGCTCATAGTAAGTGGTAGGGATACTTGTTATAAACCCCCGGTGTTGTGATTTGTATTTATGTTATTTCAAAAATATAAAGAGATTTTTTGATTGTTAGTGTTGTGTAGAGTTTGTATATCTTCGTCCTAGTCTTGGGCTTTAGCAACCAAACAAACGCTGATTCGTGTAAATAATTAGCATAACCCTTCCACTCTCTCTAAATCACCCAAAGCCATCCTAAATGTATCCATCCATTTCGTTTCCCATTATATGTTATCTTACACTTTCCTACAACCCACAACCTTTAAAAAATGACCTTTTTAGATAGTCTGAATAATCTACACCCTATAACCCTTTAAAAGACCTCTTAGATAGTAATGAATAATGCTTGCGCCTAGCGGTGGAGGTTTGATCCTTTACCAAGCCTATGGTAATTTATATGATATGATAGGTAATGAGTGTTGATTTTCCATTTCCCCCTTATGTTATAATTTATTTTACACCAAAGTGAAAGAGAGAATCCCAAACACTTATGTGAGGTGCTAGTATATACTTTCCGTGCTTTTAATTACAAGGTCTAGAAGGTTATGTTATAAAATACTTTTAAAGAGTAGGTAAAATGAGCCTCATACTGCTATTGTCTAAGTAGAAAAGCCCATTTGCTTGAGGACAAGCAAATCCTAAGTGTGGGGGTATTTGATGAGGTGTCATTTTATACACTTTTTCGGGGTCGTTTAACCCCCTAAATCGAGCATTTATGCCCAAAATAGGTACTTAATCATTCTTTTTTAGGTATTCAGCATTTGGATGGCATTTGGAGGAAATACACATGACTTGGGCTCATTTGGAGAAGAAATGGACAAGACTACGGATCAACACCAACATCTCAAGAATTTCTACTCAGAGGCTGGAGATGGCATCACAGATTACACGTGACGCCGTCACAATCCATACCAAGACGGCGTCACAAGATCTCAAGACGGCGTCAGAATGCACGACCCAGTCCATTATCTAGAATATTCTATTCATGACGGCGTCACGCTTAAAACGCGACGCCGTCGTAGCGATTTTCCTATATATACAAACCCAAAATTAGGGTTTTAAGTGTGTAACTTTAGAGTAAAAGAAAGGGACAAACCCTAGTTCGTTTAGCAGCTGTTAGGGATGACTTTAGGGCCTCAAAACCCTATTGTACTTCCTTTAATTCATGGTTTAATCAAGTAAGGTTATCTTAATCATTCAATATGTCTATGTGTTGTTTGATTAATTTTTATTCTTGCTTTATCTTTAACATGCTTGTCTAAACCTTCTATTGTGTTTATTTATGATTGTATGAAACCTAGAATGTAGATCTTAGTGGTGTTACTTCTTGTGATGAATATGCATGTTAGGTCTTAGAAAACCAGCTTTTGTCTGTATCGCAGTTGATATGTCTAGGAAAACATGATTGTATAGAAAGGATACCATCGGGTAACAGTCTTCATACTACCTTGCCCCTTATATGGTTGATCCACTCTTAATATATTTCTCATGTATTTAATATACTCTTAGGGGCCTTGTAATAGTCTTCATACTATCTTACTTGTGCGTTGCCTTAACAGAATATTAAATAGACGGCGGGTTTGTGTAATTCGTTCATGACTTAGGAAATAATTACATAGATCATCACAAGTGTGACAAAGCAACAACACTAGGAGAAGCAATCTAAGGAGTAATACATGATTAAATGAACATAATCTTTTATTATATTGTTATCACCATTAGCTTAGATTATTATTTAGTTTAATAGCTAAAACCAAACCAACCTCTCAAATATATGATTTACTGCTTTCATAAAATATAAAAACACAAAAACAACCTTCTCTCAACCCTTAAAATTCTGTTAGATCGTGATCAAGCCTTCCCAACCTATTCTCCTAGAGAACGATAACAACCCCCGAGTCTTGCCTATACTACACTATAACGATTAGGTACACTGCCTAGGGAGTTGTAAAACTTCTTGTAGAAGTCTCCTACGACAACCGCAACAGTGACAGATTCTCTAACGAAAGCAATCAATGGTGACAAGTTTATATGGTGCCGATCCTCATGCGGCCTAGCAGAAACGTAAGCAACATGAAAGTGCAAGGAAGGATAACGGTGTAAAGATTGATTGGGCTTCTTGAATCTTCAAGTGAGAGATTGTTAGTCATGAAAGGTAATTAACCTTTGTGATATATGGCTTTTGCCTCTTGTTTATATGGCTCTTCAGTCCTC
>BQNB010176418.1:0-13064 GCA_026074375.1 Tanacetum coccineum
CAAATTAAAGCCTAGCAATTTAGCTCCTATGAAAGTTAGTTTAAACAATATTGAGCTTTCAAAATCTAATCCTATAAACTTAAATTTGCAAGTTAAATTTAATTTAAAAGAACAAATAGGCTCAGACAGTACTAACCTTAGTTAGTACTGTCTGTCCCAAACACCCCCTTAAATTCTTAACATGCATTCTTAGCTTATAGGATTTAGATGTAGAGAGAAAAATTTCAATTGCCAGATTATGATAAGCTTATAACAACCCTAATCAACAAATATCAATAAGCAAATAAACTAGAATCTATAAGCTACTAACTATGCTAAACTAATATTTTTGGCTTTTTAAACTGATTTTAAGACAGGATATGAAATCTAAGATTTAAGACTACAAGTAAAACAAAATAAGCATAAATCAAATATAATAAGAACTTTAATAAGCTACACTAAGCAAAGATAAGCATATTAAGCAAACATCAAGCAAGAAAAGCTAAATTTCATAAATAAGCTAATATGAAAAAGATGAATTGTTGTAAAACCTGAAATCCCAGCTAAACAGGGATGAGAGCTCACTTAGAGCTTATATCAACAAGCTCTGGCTTATTTAGAATAAGCCAGTAGAGTCCATGAACCCTTCCAGGATTGGTTCATCATCCAATAGAAAGCTTAGGTAATTTGGGAGTGAGATTTGAGTAACATAAGCTCAGTTAAGCTTGTAAAAGCTTAACTGAGTATAACAAGCTTAGTAATAACAAAGAGAGCTTATGAGAGCTTATCAAGAGATTATGATCAAAATTTAACAAAATTGTATTTTTGGTAAAACTTGGATTAAATCTCAAAAAGTAAATGAAACTGAGATTTTATTAGAAATTAAAGTGAATACAAGGCTTAAAAAGGAAATTACATGAAATTTATCTTAATAAGCTGAAAATAAGCTACCTAAGCTAATCCTACTCCTAGATATTTCTTTTGTGAGTGAGTCCTCGCTTGTATTTATACTGCCTGGGAGAAGCTTCTAGGCCTCTGAGTCTGTTATTCACTCCCATCAATCCTGCCCCTTCCTTTATCTATAATCTTTAGCTCTCTTGTTATCACCGTTGGATCAACTTTGGAGCACACGGATTGCCAGTGTGGCAATCCGTGATTTTACCCTCCTGTGCTTCTTTTGTACATGTTTTAGTGTAAAATCCCAATGATTAGTGTATTTCCTGCATTGCCCGCATGTCATTTCATTTGGGTTTCCACCAATGAGGAGCTTCCAATGACGTTTTCCCTTGCCAAGATGGTCCTTATCACTTGAATTGCATAGCCACACCCTCAATTTCCATTTACCCTTTGATTTAAGTATGGTTAAACGCGAAGATGATGGGTGAACAGTAAAAACCACTTTTCCCGCGTAAAAACTTATAAAAGGGTGCGTTTATTTCTTCTTTGACCCGGGTTTGACTTTGAGCTTATACAAAAGAAAAGGGTTTGGGCTGGGTATTGTTTGTTTTGGGCTTTGAGTTTTATAAAGAAGTTAACGAGTGTTAACTTCTATTAATAGAAAGTTAACACCGTTAGGGCTCTAAGGGCTATTTGTGAAATATGTTTAACAATGAGGGCTGTTTTGGGAATTTTTGTGTTTTGTCATTTAGTGAGTTGACTTTTGTTTGACCAAGGGTTGACTAGAGTTGACTATTGATGACCTTGATAGCATTCTCCCGGCTCTTGTACACTCTATTCCGTTCCCGTGTCCGCGTTTGTCCGGTTTTGACCGTTTTCTTGTGATTTTTGTTATATCCGTACCTACACAATCACAAAGACAAAACATGCAATATACAAGCATTTTAAGCACAATTTTATTTTTTTAGGGCCAATTTTGATATAAAAAGGATATGTGTTTTCACACATATCAAAATGCCCAATCTTTTATGGATTCGATCTTGGTAGGATCCACGTGAATGCATTGACTATCAATCACGTGGCCGAGAAATTATACCTTAGGGATCTAAAATTCACATTTAGAGAATTTAGCGTACAACTCCTCCTTCTTAAGCAATTCTAGAATTTCCTTAAGATGCTCTTCATGTTCCTTCTTGTTCTTTGAATAAACTAGTATATCTTCGATAAAGACAATTACAAACTTATCCAAGTATGGTTTGCACACTCAGTTCATAAGGTCCATGAATACTGCAGGTGCATTTGTTAAACCAAATAGCATCACTTGGAACTCGTAATGACCATACCAAGTCCTAAATGCCGTGTTCGAAATATCTTCTTCATGTACTCGAAGCTGATGATAAATCGATCGCAAGTCTATCTTCGAATAAACACTGGATCCTTGTAGTTGATCAAACAAATCATCAATCCTTGGGAGAGGATAACGATTCTTCACCGTCAGCTTATTCAATTCCCGGTAGTCTATGCACATCCGGAATGATCCGTCCTTTTTTTTGACAAACAAGATCGGAGCTCCCCAAGGTGAGGAACTAGGTCTTATAAAGCCCTTGTTGGATAGTTCTTGCAGTTGTTCCGACAACTCTTTCATTTCGGAAGGAGATAATCGATAAGGTGCTCATGCTACAGGTGCAGCACCGGGCATCAGATCGATTTGGAATTCCACTTGTCGAATCGGTGGAAGACCTGACAAATCTTTAGGAAATACTTCAGAAAAATCTCGAATGATTGGTAAATCCTCAAGTCGCTTCTCTCCCGACTTGTCTTCAGTCTGCTTTGTAGTAACATGTGCCAAAAAGACATTATGTCCTTTCAACAAATATTTGTGAGTTTTGGTGCACGAAATGATGTTCAAACGAGTCTTGTATTCCCTTTATAAGTTTCCCTGATTACTTCCGTTACCATGAACAATTAAGGTTTCATTTTCCTAGGGAATACGAACGATCTTCTCGGCACAATCAATGACAACGTGGTACTTTGAAAACCAACCCATACCGATTATGATGTCGAAGCTACCAAGTTCTATGGGCATTAAGTTGATATCGAATAGATGATCTAAGAAGTTTAATGTACAACCCCGAATGATAGTGTTTATCTTAATTATTTTCTCGTCGGCTAGTTCAACATCGTAATAATGGTCTAATGTAGTTGGTGTGATATCAATTAGGGAACTAAATAAGTAGATTTATAAAACTCTATCGTCCCAGTATCAAAATAAGATAGAAGCTTAGCGTTTCGTTTAGAAGATAACGAACCATGTCACGACATGGAGTCCGGGTTTGTTCTCAGCAATTGCCCACCACATAAACCTTGGCTGGTGCATTGCTATTCCCACATTGATTACCATGGTTTCCATTCTTCAGCTTCGGGTAGTCTTTCTTGAAGTGCCCCTGAACACCGCACTCATAACAAGTGACAGCATTCTGAGTTATCCAAAGTTCCCACGATTGTTATTATTACCGTTGGGACCAGAACTCCTATGGTCACGATCCAGATGACCGATCTTTTTGCACTTATTACACCTGGAGCACATGAACCTTTGTGGTGATAGTTGCATTTTGTACACAAGGGCAACGATCCCGTGTACTCCCTCTTTTCACCAGGCCCAGCAATGTAAGCCCTCCCAGTGTTTTGTCTTTTGTTTTGTTGTTGGTGCCCCTGATTGTTTCCAGCATTAAACTCCAACTTCCTCTTCTGCTCAGCTTACCTTTTAGTAATAGTGAGGACTTTTTTATCCATCTGATCATTGGCAAACTCAATTGCTATCTCTATCGTCTTGGGTTGAGATGACATTATATAACAACACGTAATTTTCATAAATGTAAATATCCATCTATTAAGTTAGATGATGTACAATCTATCAGTTATATATGAACTCACCTTTTTCAGGGAAATTTTTCGCTTTATTACATTACATTACTTTGCCAATATCTCAATATGCAATATAACCTGCATAACTCAAGTTAACGAACTCGGACAACCTACGTATGGCAATCCTATCTTCATATATGTCAAGCAAACATCATAACATATCAAGTCAATATCATAATATCATTATTACAAGGTACATTATTCCTAAAGGTACCATGCCAACATCATATCAAAACGGTCTTTTAAACCATTAATCGATGCCCTAACACTAATCACCATGGATGGGTTATCCCCTAACGTGAAGCACAAGCTACTAAAGAAAATGTACAAGTAATATAACAACTCATTTGAAATAAATAATCTCTTTAAATCCAAAGTACAAGTCCTTAAAACTCAAATGCATAAGTCATTAAGCATGATCTCTAAAATAGCCGTTTTACCTCCGTTTTCATTCTAATTTCTTCACCACCACTTGTGAGCAAGCTAATACACTCATTTTATAATATGTAAACCCTAATTATCCCATTCATAAGCTTTCATTCATGCTTTTGTACTCAAAATCTTAATTCAAAACCCTAAACCCTAAAACCGAGCTAGTTTCTAAACCATGACCTGTTTCTTGGCTTTTATCCATTGTAAACCCAAACCAACACTCAAATAATAGAAAAACTTATATTACAACATAACAATCCTATTCAATCATTATTCCACATTAGTTCTATTAATTTACTTCACTTGTAACGTAAAACAAATCCTAGAAACCTAATGAACCTAATTGAATCATTTAAACCCGTTTACTCGTTTTAAACATTCTAATAGCCAAATAACCAACCAAGGGCCATTGTAAACTCATAAAATGAGTTTAAAAATCATTATCTATCATTAACTTGGCAATGTGCAAGAAATCAAAGCCTAGAAAACCTTAACGAATCCAGAAAACCCTAATTATGCCCTAATTGTGACTTTGACCCGTTTTCTCAATTTCAACCCATTTTAACTTAAACCAACGACCAAAATTCATTGATAATACTTTATATAAGCCCTAGGATTTGTATTCCATCATTCCTAATCAAGAGTATGCAAAATATAAGCCAAGAAAGTCAAGAAAACCCTAAACGAGCCCTATTTGAACCCGTGACCTCGTTTCTTCAATTCTAATCCGTTTTAACCCAAACCAATTGCTAATCTTTGCTAATTACTTTAATACCAGACCTTAACAACCTATTTCATCTATCCTTAATCATTATAAACACAATGTACCTTGGAAAAACCCTTGAACACCACGTCAAGCCCAAAACTGACCCGAACCACTTCCATATTCATTTTGACCCATTTAAAATGCTACCATGTGCAAATGACCACCCAAGAACCCTTCTAGATTCATAGTAGCAGCTTACTAAGCAGCTTTGACTCCTCCATGGTCAAATATGAGAGCACATGGCCTCTCTTTTTCTTCTCTTCAGCCGCGGCAGCAAGAAAGGAAGCCACATCCTTCAACCTAGTTTTCTAGACCTCCACCATTGAAATTCTAGCTTATACACATCATACACTAGACCTACTATGTGTCAAGACCAGATCATAACCCTTGCTTACTCATTATACCTTCAAATGGGTATAAATAGGGGCTTTGTGTGTTCTTCATCCCCCACTTCCTCCTCTATAACCCTTCATAGTAGCAACTCCTTGCTCAATATGAATTCTAATAGATCTTAAGAAGTCTCAAGTACAGAAAGGAAGCAAAAGAAACCAAGAAACGAAGCCCCGGAGTCGTTACTCTAGCCGTACGAAGCCGAAAGTCCCGATTCTGACCCGTTTCCAAGCTATAAGCTCAAACCAGGTTCTCTAAGCTTATGTTCTGCTTTCATAACGTCATAATGTTCATATGTTCTTGCTAAAATCATAATATAAAGCTTTGAACTCAAAAACCTAAGTGTTATGCCTTTTTGATCCAAAACCGTACACCCGAAACCCTAATTTCATGTTTTTACTTAAACTATGGGTTAAACTTGTAAACTTTTGTTATAATCAATCCTAATAAGCTATTATAATGTTAAAATAAGTGTTTTGATAAGTCATGAAAGAATTTAATCTTAAAACCCGCGCGTTTTCATTTTAAAACCCTAATTTGACCCGTTTTACCTTTTAGCTTAACGAATCGTTAAATTAAACTTATGTTGTGTTAAATCTTCATATTTTAGTTTATTATAACTTATAAATGTCTATTGAAATGTTAAAATAAGAGCATGCAATTGCAATTTGGCCATGTTTTGTAATTATAAATCCATGCAAGGGTATATACCGTAATTTCAGAAACTTATAAACTAAAAGGAACAAAAAGTGTTATTTTTTTAATCAAAGAGTATAACTATAGGGGTCTATTATGTCACTTTTTAAAGTATAAGGTTTACTTGGTATATCAATAAAAGTTGAAGGACCAAAGTCGTAAAAGTGCAAACCCCAAGGGTCTATTTGCAATTTTCTAAACCCCAGGGTCTAAAATGTAACATTTTGAAAAAGTATAAAAACACATTCAAAACATTACCAGACATTAACATTTAATAACGCTTGACGTGCTAGCATTTCAGATATTGAATAAAATTCATTAAAACTGCTTATGTTTCTAATCCTTAAATCATTCATCATCGTTGGCTTTCAAAAATCATTCCCGATCTATATCAAACACAATACTAGGAGTTTATATTAAGAAGTTTCATTTTGGTATTACGTTCTGCTGAGTTGTTGGGTTTACAGATTTAAAGTGCCTAGCACCACAAACGATTACTAAATGACTTCTTGAATTAAGAGGCCCGAACGGTGTATATGATAATTTTAAATATCAAAACCGACATCAATAAAAATCTTATATATTCAATTAAATAAGAACTTGAACATATATTACCCAAGTTTCCCGTGACGAAGCCGTTACTTTCATTTCATATACATTTGCTATCAATTTCCCTATAACTGTTCAGGTGAGTTCATAGCCTCGCATTTCAATATTTCAAATGTTTTATAAACCCGCGAGGGGGATACATGCTATAAACATGAATGCAATTATTTCTGTATGCTATTTCAATTTACTATTGCCTAAGTAACTGCTTTGCCTTTAAGTCCCCATAATCATGAACCGTTAATTACTCTCCGTAGTAAGCGCGAATGATGTGAATAGATCTATTTGGGCTGGACTCCCCGTTGGTGTACCCAGTTACGTGTAACCAATTGCACATCATTAGAAATCACGCGGGTATTTTGGCAAAGGTACCCGCAGGGGCTATAACGTATCACCATACCCTCCTGAACACCACACTCATAACAAGTGACAACATTCTAAGTTGTCTCGAAGTTCCTACAATTATTATTATTACCATTGGTACCAGAACTCCTACAGTCACGAGCCAGATGACCAATCTTCTTGCACTTATTACACATGGGAGCACATGGACCTTTGTGGTGATAGTTGTATTTTGTACACAAGGGCAATGATTCTGTGTACTCCCTCTTTTCACCAGGCCCAACAGTGTAAGCCCTCCTAGTGTTCCGTCTCTTGTTTTGTTATTGGTGCCTCTGATTGTTTCCAACATTAAATTCTAACTTCCTCTTCTGCTCAGCTTGCCTTTCAGTAATGGTGAGGACTTTTTGATCTATTTGATCATTGGCAAACTCAATTGCTTTCTCCATCATCTTGGGTTGACATTACATTTTCTCGAATCATACCAGGAAGTCCACCAACATATTTCTTAACTTCCTCCGACTCCTCGTGGAACATCCTCCTACACATCAGTGCAAGCTCTTGAAAATGCAGAGTGTAACTTGCGACATCAGTACCTTTTACTTTTAGGTTCCAGAGCTTAATTTCTAACTTCTTGATTTCACCCCTTGGGCAATATTTGACTGTCATCATCTTCTTTAGTGCCTTCCAGTCCATAGCATAAGCAACATCTTGAGTGACAGTCTTCATGTGGGAGTTCCACCATGTTAGAGCATTTCTAAGGAAAGTGTATGTAGTAAACTTAACTTGGTTCTCCACAGCACAGTTGCTGATATCGAACACCGATTTTATCTTTTCGAACCACTGTGACAGCACAATCACTCCTTCAGTACCATTAAAAGTAAGGCGCTTTCAATTCAGAAAATCCTTATATGTACACTCACGGGGAGTGCGTACAGTTCCTCTAATTCTAGTGTCAGAATTGTGGCTTCCGTCGCCATGACCATTAGTGCTATTTCGAAGAGTTTCATGGTTAGCAAGTGCCGCAGACACTCTTGCTTCGATTAGTTGCTCAACAACAGCAGCTGTCAAAGGGGCAGCAGCCGCAACAGCATAGGTTCAAGGTAAAAAGTAAAATTTTCACAAATATATATAATTTAATACGTATATAAACCGGGAAGTATGATTCCCGGGTCGTTATCCCCTAACGATTTGTGAAATTGAAACCACGTTTGATGTTCGAACAATGATTTGAATTGGAAACAAAGGTTGATTTGATTATCTACTTTTAAAAATTAAAATAAACAAATTATAACAATTAAGCACGAAGACAAATAACGGGAAACCAAACTTTAACTAAAAACGCAAAACGGGACCCCTAAACGGAGGTCAAAAACCTTAAATTTTCAAAATTAAACCTAAGTTAAATTTTTTATTTTCAAATGGACTCTATTTGATTAAAAAGTAAGTTTAAAAAAAACTAGAACAAAAACGGAGTTGAAATGAGCCTTAAAACACGAAAAACGAGAACGGGAACAAATCCCGTTCTTTAGAAATCGAAATTTTGCAAATTAGACCCTACGAAAGCAAAACTAATTTTCCTATAAACTTTATGATAAAATAAAATTTTCTAAAAAAGATTTATATTTTTTTGATTATTTTTCTATTTTTTATGATTTTTTAAAGTTTTTAATGAAAATAAATGTTTAAAAATACTAAACTATTTATAAAAATTCTAGAAAAAAAATACAGAAAATAGCTTATACTAATTAGAACCTAGGAAAAATAAGCTTGATATCACAGCTTAATGAATAAGCTGCGAAATAAGCTATAACAGCTTATAAGGCTTATTGTGCTAAAATTAGTATAAAGAATAAATATTGTAAGAGTTTAACGAAAAAGACTCCAGGGCGCAGCGGTAGTGAGTGTGGTGTGTGTGTTATAAAAGGGTTGAAAGTGTTGAGGTCGGGGGTTCGAGCCTTGCTCACCCTTGATTTCCACTTTCCCCTTTTTTTTATTTTGAAAAACTTATAAAGCAAAAATTATCAAGCACTAAACTAAGGCTATTTTAATAAAAGAAACTTTTTATGAAAAACCCTAAATAAGCAACTAAAAAGTACTAAGAAAAAGCTACAGGCTACTCTTGGTACTTTTGGATTTTTACTAAAAAAGCTAAAATAAGCTAACTAGGACTCAAAAAGCTATAAACTGACTACTTATAAGCTAATAAGCTATTTTAAGAACAAATTAAGCTAAAATTTTAAAGCAAAAAGCTATAAAATCCTAATAAGCACTTAAATAAACTTAGAACTAAACAGTCCCTGCAAGGACTTTTGAGCTTATTTTTAGGTAAGTTCTTAGATCCTTGTAGGGAAATAGCTTATTAAAGCTTATACTACAACTAAATAGCTACTATAATCTACTTTTAAAAATGATTTTGAAACAAAATAGCTTAATGAAAAAGCACTTTGAAAACAGACCTAAGGCTTAAATCATGTTAAATTTTACTTTGAAAATGAAAAAGACAAAAAGCAATTTTGCAGCTTAAATTTAGATGACAAAATAAGCTAGAATTTTAAAACTAATTGTAAACTTGTAAAATATGTCCTAAAAGCTATTTATAATCTGAAAATCAAAAGCTAAATGCTATTTTAACCTACTGAAAATGAAGCTAGAAATTGTACTTATGCATTTTTATGTATCTGATGCAGTTGACACACTTATGACCAAAACTTAGACTAGACAAAATGCAGGCCTAATGAGACTATTCTAACAAGCTTAAAGCTCAAAATGAAAGACAAGAAAGATAATGACTATTGCTAGAAGAGATCTAAGCTAAGTTATGCAAATAACTTGACATATTTCTACTAATTTTAACCTAACTTATGAAAAACTAATTATCCCAATCCTAGCTTATGAATTTAGCTTAAACAAACCTAAATGAGAGTTTTAAAGCAAACACAAAAGACCAAATGGCCAACAACAGTATTAACTTATGGTTAAAACTGTTGTGCCAAACACTCCTTTAAAATCATTGAAATCTATTTAAACTTGAAAATTTAAAATCTAGTGAATATTTTTCAAAGATTACATAATAAACAACTTATAAAAGACCTAATGAGCTTATACTAACAAGCAATTAAGCCAGAAATACTAATCTACTACTTATGCTAATTTTTTTTGGTTTTGTAATGATTTTTAAGACAAAATATGAAAAACTAAGATCTAAACTATAAAAGCTAAGAACAGATAGTTAAACATGAACAATAAGCATAATAAGATAGATAAAAGTACAATTAAGCAAATAATAAGCTGAAAATAAGCAAATGCTAGATTAGAGCTAAAGTACTTGAAATTAAAAGAGAACTTACAAAAGCCTTAGCTAAACAAAGGCAATCAAGGCTCAATGAGCTATCTACAAGCTCTAGCTTATCACAAGGATAAGCTAGTGAGGTCCCATAAGCTCTTCCATGATTAGCTTCTCATCCAAATGTCCAAAATCCATTATGCAAGGGTAATTTACTGATTTTAAGGAATTAAGTAAATTAGATGACTGAATTAAGCTCAATTTGAGCTTAGAGACTCAAAGAGCTAATAAGAGCTTATTAGAAGCTTATCAAATAATAACTAATCATTTGAGTTTATTGAGAGCTTATGACAGATTTAGTAAAAATGAACTTTGATTTCATTAACTAGAAAATGGATTACAATGTATTGAAAAAGAGATTACAATTACTGAATTTGAAAAGCTAAAGCTAAAGTTTAAAAGCTAACATTCATAAACTTAAAAATTCTAAAAGCTAAAATACTATATAAAAAGATGATCCTGTGTATGAGTGAGTGAGGGCTATTTATAGCCTGACAAAGATGCTTCTAGGTCCAAAGTTTGTTACACGATCCCATCAATCCTGGCTCTTCATTCCTTCAATCATTTGATGCTCAATATCTACCGTTGGATTAGATTTTGATCACACGGATTGCCAACGTGGCAATCCGTGTGTCAGATACCATTGTGCTTCTTTTGTGAGCGTTTTAGTGCAAAATCCTCATTCCTCGTGTGCTTTCTTCAATCCACGCGTGTCATTCTCTTTTGGGAATTGACCAATAGGAGCTTCTTGTGACGTCAAACTCTGCCAACATGTACCTTATCACTTGAATTGCTAAGCCACGTAGCCAATTTGAATTACCCCTTTGATTTGACTCAAGGTTAAACGGGGACGATAGGTGAATAGTAGTAACTATTTTTCCCGCGCCTTTTCTTTTATAAAGGGTGCGTTTGATTTCATTGACCTGGGTTATAACTTTGTTTGACCTTGGGCTTATAAAGGGATTTTGGGCCGGGTATTTGGGATTGGGCCCGGCTTGGTTTAGTTATAAGGAAGTTAACGGGTGTTAACTCTTATAATTATAAGAGTTAACACCGTTAGGGTTTAGGGATTATTTTTGCAATTTTGGTAAATATGAGGGACTAATTTGGTAATTTTAGATTTTGTCTTTTTGTGTTGACCATGTTTGACTGAAGGTTGACTTGAGTTGACCTTGATAGCATTCTTCGGCTTTTGAACACTCAATTCCATTCTCGTGTTCGTGATTGTCCGGTTTTGACCGTTTTCTTGAGATTTTTGCAATATCCGTACCTACACAATCACAAAGACAAAACAAGCAATATACAAACATTTAAAACACAATTTTGTCTTTTTAGAGCCTATTTTGATATAAAACGGATATGTGTTTTCACACATATCAGCATGCCTTTTTGGCGCTTACGTATTCGGCTTCGGTAGTGGATATAGCAAGAGTGATTTGCTTCTTCAAAAACCAAGATGTTAAACAACATCCCATAAACATGCAAATACCGCTAGTTCTTTTTCGGTCTACATAATCTCCCGCATGATCAGAGTCGGCATATACTACGGTTTCTATGCCGGACCCCTTAGGATACCATAATCCCAAGTGCATAGTGCCTTTAATGTATCGGAAGATACGTTTAACCGTTTGAAGATGAGAGGTTTTGGGATCCTCTTAGAAGCGTGCACAAAGGCAAACACTAAATATGATATCGTGCCTACTTGCCGTTAAGTATAATAGGCTACCTATCATACCTTTATATTTAGTATTATCCACGGACTCACCTTCTTCATCTTTCGTGAGTTTTGTTTCCGTAGACATGGGAGTTTTCATAGGTTTAGAGTCTTCTAATCCAAATTTCTTAATCATTTCTTTTGATATATTTTGATTAAATGAAAAATATACCATCTTCTAATTATTTTATTTGTAATCCTAAGAAAAAGTTTAGTTCGCCCATCATACTCATTTCAAACTCATCATGCATGATCTTGGAAAAATCATCACACAATTCTTGACAATTTGAGCCGAATATGATGCCATCGACATATATTTGAACAATTATAAGGTTAGAGTTTTTATTTTTAGTAAATAGTGTGTTATCTACAGGAGCTTGTTTAAGTCCATAGAACGCTTTCTTGAGTCTATAAACATGATAAGGTTTTTGCAAAGTCAATGAATCCCGGAGGTTTTGCCACGTAAACCTCCTCATTAATAAAACCATTAAGGAATGCACTCTTCACATCCATTTGAAATAGTTTGAAATCTCGTGCGCATGCATAAGCTAACAAAATTCTTATAGATTATAATCTAGCTACGGGTGCATAAGTTTCGTCATAATCAATTCCTTTTTTTGATTATAACCTTGGGCGACTAGCCTAGCTTTAATTCTAGATGTGACACCATTTTCATCAAGCTTATTTCTATATGCCCATTTAGTTCCAATGATAGTCATATTCTTAGGAATTGGGACTAATTCCCAAACATCGTTTGCTACAATTTTGTTTAATTCTTCTTGCATAGCAACTACCCAACTTTTATCTTTTAAAGCTTCATTTATGTTTTTAGGTTCTATGGTTGAAAGGAAACAAAAGAAATTACTTTTGTCTTGAGATTGTGATCTAAGAGTTCATTTAGGTTACCAATAACATTTTCTAGTGGATGACTCTTAGATTCTTTAATATTTATGATTTCATTACTTTCTAAAGAT
>BQNB010176419.1:0-13063 GCA_026074375.1 Tanacetum coccineum
ATGGAAACAACCAAAGGGAAGAATCCCGACTAAATATCATTTCGTGCACTAAAGCACAAGAGTATTTGTCAAAGGGATGTTGTTAGCCTCAAAATATTGAGTCGAATATGAAGTTCGTTCATTATGTATTTAAGTCTCGGTCAATCAATTAATTAACATTGTAATAGAATAGTATTGGGAATCGGGCTCGATAGTTAATCTAATATTGTATATGTTGTAATATGATAGAAGTGAGTTTAGATATGATGTGTTGATGTATGATGTTGGGCGAAGTATCCAAAAATGTATACGAGGGTGAGTCATGAGGAGTCATAGATCCATATGGGAAAACTGTCTCATCAAATGTTACATGACGGGATAAGATGATTTTGTTCGTGTTTAAGTCTAGGTATTGATATCCGCGGTGATTTGTTGGATATCCCAGAAAAATTGCAAGTGTAGCCAGTGGTTCAAGTTTGTGATTTGTGTGAAGATGAGGATAGCAAAGGCAACCAAAAACACGAAGATCCGCATAGTTCGGTGTTGTATTCGTTTATCTTCCTTGAGATGAATACAATAGGATACATATATAGTATGCATAATGGGCCTAACCTAATTACATACAAATACAAAGAAGGCCATGGGCCGTATAGACTGTTAACACATCTAATATTAAGCTACAGCTAATTACACTTTTTCTTTACATTTCAGCCAAAAATCATCTAAAATTCAAGTTTTCCCCCAAATAAAGCATAACAAATTATTTATCTAAAATTCTCTTTTGCAAAAAAAAATAATGAAAAATCATCTAATATTAAGCCACAACTAATTACACTTTTTTTTTTTAATCTCAGCCAAAAATCATCTAAAAATCAGTTTGCCCCCAAATAAAGCAGCCAAAACAATTACATTTCTTAAATTTTGTTTTGCAATCACACAAAATAAACCATCAAACACCTACACCAAATCACTACGAATCCTACAAATCAAACAATTGTTCATCCAAAAATTCAGCTAAAAAACAATCTCGCAACACATAACCCTAACTTGTCCATAAAACGGCTAATTTTCACACAGTCCATACACGTACATACAAAAACACATAATCACAAAAAAATAAACCATCAAACACCTAAAAATCACCACAAATCGAAAACTAATCATCCAAAACTGAGCCAAACTGTAACTTTTCCGTAAAACGCCTAATTTTCACAAACGGCCCATACACATACATACCAAAACGCATAGTCACAAAAATAAACCATCAAACAACTAAAAATCACCACAAATCAAAACTTAATCATCCAAAACTCGGCCAAACCCAACTATTCCGTAAAACGCCTAATTTTCACACACGGTCCATACACGTTACATACTATAAATAGGAGGAGTTAGTTTATTTTTAAAAAAGAGCTTAACAAGTGTGTAGTCTAGTTGTTACAACTTCATCTAATCAAAAGACAAGTTTCACTACAAAAAAATGTCTATTTTACCACACTTTTTTGTACACACTTTTAAATAGTGTGAAAAATATTTTGAGTTTATTAACTCATATAAATGTGTAAAAAAATAATTACATAAATAAGTGTGAACAAATTTTAAAAAGTTAAATGTTTTCACACTTATATTTGTTTCAAATAAAAGTCCACACTTTTAAGTGTGAAAAAATTCATAATTTGTTCACACTTTTAAGTGTGGACCCCATTTGTAACACCCAAATCCTCCACACTTCTCACACAAGAGGAAATGTGGAGAATATGAGTGTTACAAAAGTGTGAACAAATTATGGATTTTTCCACACTTAAAAGTGTGGACTTTTATTTGCAACAAATATAAGTGTAGAAACTATTTTGTTTTTCAAAATTTGTTCACACTTATTTATGTAACAAACTTTTACACAATTATAAATGTGAACAAACTCATTATATATTACACACTTTTTTAAAGTGTGTATAAAAAAGTGTGGTAAAATGACATATTTTTTGTAGTGATACGTAAACACATGATCACAATCATAATCCACAATAGGGGTGAGCATACCGGACCGGAGACCGGACCGGACCGGAAAACCGGACCGGACCGGGAAAGAGGAAAAACCGGAACCAAACAATCGTTCATCCAAAAATTCAGCTAAAAAACAATCTCGCAACACATAACCCTAACTTGTCCATAAAACGGCTAATTTTCACACAGTCCATACACGTACATACAAAAACACATAATCACAACAAAATAAACCATCAAACACCTAAAAATCACCACAAATCAAAACTTAATCATCCAAAACTCGGCCAAACCCCAACTATTCCGTAAAACGCCTAAATTTCACACACGGTCCATACACGTACATACGTAAACACATGATCACAATCATAATCCACAATTAACACTTAATTACACAAAATAAACCATCAAACACCTAAAAATCACCACAAATCAAAACTTAATCATCCAAAACTCAGCCAAACACTAACCTTTCCGTAAACGCCTAATTTTCACACACTGTCCATACACGTACATACGTAAACACATGATCACAATCATAATCCACAATAAACACTTAATCACACAAAATAAACCATCAAACACCTAAAAATCACCACAAATTAAAACTTAATCATCCAAAACTCATCCGAACCCTAACTTTCCCTTAAAACGTCTAATTTTCACACACGGTCCATACACGTACACACGTAAACACATGATCACAATCATAATCCACAATAAACGCTTAATTACACAAAATAAACCATCAAACACCTAAAAATCACCACAAATCAAAACTTAATCATCCAAAACTCGGCCAAACCCCAACTATTCCGTAAAACGCCTAAATTTCACACACGGTCCATACACGTACATACGTAAACACATGATCACAATCATAATCCACAATTAACACTTAATTACACAAAATAAACCATCAAACACCTAAAAATCACCACAAATCAAAACTTAATCATCCAAAACTCAGCCAAACACTAACCTTTCCGTAAACGCCTAATTTTCACACACGGTCCATACACGTACATACGCAAACACATTATCACAATCATAATCCACAATTAACACTTAATTACACAAAATAAACCATCAAACACCTAAAAATCACCACAAATCAAAACTTAATCATCCAAAACTCAGCCAAAACTATAATCCTTTCTCGTAAAAGCCCTAATTTTAACTCTCTGTCCATTGACACGTACATACGTTAAAACAAAATGATCACAATCATAATCCACAATAAACACTTAATCACACAAAATAAACCATCAAACACCTAAAAAACACCACAAAACCCCAAATTTTCACCAAAAACATTATTTTCACACACATACATCATAACAGCATCATTATATAAAATTACAACTACAAAAAAAAAACACTTGATCAGTTAATCACAATGAATATATGCATAATTTAACAAAAAAACGTATATAAATATATAATGAATCGATATATGTGAGTTTGAGTGTGAGATGATACCTTCCGATGAATTTGATCGTGATTTTTAGAGAGAGAAAGTGTTTTTTAGAGAGAGAAAAGTGAAGGTGTGAAGAAGAAAGGTAGACAAGGATGGTATTTATATACTGGTTACTGGCACGAGTTGTTACATGCGAGATGATAAGTGGATTGGGGGATGTGATAAGTGGAGTGTCTTATTAGTGTGAGATGATCGTAAGAAGGGAGAATTACATATATATCCTTATTTTGCAAAGATATTACTTATATATCCAAACAAACTTAAAAATTACATATATGTTCATCTTTTGCTTCAAAATTACATATATATCCCTCTTTTTAAAAAAATTCGTGAAAAATTTTGAAAAAATTCCACAAGATCGTGTATGTTAGTGCATAAAAAAGTTGTGAAGGAAGTTTTTCTAAAAGTGGATAGTTTTGCCAAAACAAATTGTTAAAAAAATGTTTGTGCATTAAATCATTTTTTTGTGCATTAAAAATTCGTTTTCGTACCAAACTTCTTTTTATTTTTTTCATCGAAATATTATTGCGCATCATAGTATATAACAAGTATAAAATTTTGTGAATCAATAAAATTTTTGTAAAGAAAGTTTTTCTAATTTTGAGTTTTTATATTTTTTTAATGCACACAAAACGAAATTATGATGTACAAAAATTTATTAATGCCTAAAATTTTTAACTTGTTATAGTATGATGTGCAATAAAATTTTGATGTAAAAAGTCAAAAGAAGTTGGGTACAAAAACGATTTTTTTGATGCACAAAAAAAGATTTAATGCACAAATACTTTTTTCATAATATTTTTTGGCAAAACTATCCACTTTTAGGAAAACTTCTTTCATAACTTTTTTATGCACCAACATACACAATATTGTGAATTTTTTTTAGAAAATTTCGAGAATTTAAAAAAAAGAAGGGATATATACGTAATTTTGAAACAAAATGAGGGATATATATGTAAAAATTAAGTTAGTTTGGATATATATGTAATTTCTCTGCAAATTAGGGATATATATGTAATTCCCCCTTACTTGGGAATCAAATCAAAAAATATGAATCAATTTGCTCAAACGAAAATTTTTCAATCTTCTCAAAATAAAAACTTTCTCAATGGAACCGGAGCATATATATATATATATATATATATATATATATATATATAGGGAAGGGATCAAGTGAGAAGAAAAAAAATAATGAGAAGAATAAGAAGGATTTCTAGCCACATATTTTAAATAGGAAAGAGAATTTTAAGGGGAGATGCATGCATTTTTATAGGTGCATCTGAAATGTGTGGTTGTGGTTTCTTCTTATCATTCTCATTATAAGTTTTATTCTTATTTGATCCTTACTCTATATATATATATATATATATATATATATATATATATATATTAAGAATACAAATTATTTTTCTGTAAAAACAGTACATGCTTTAAAAAAAGATAGATTAATAAGCCTAAAAAAAGTATTTCTCTAGGTAAATCCACAAAAAGCTTACACACAAGAACACATAGATTTATTTATCTAACCTAAAAGTACACTGAAAAGTGCATTCTTTTAAGAATAAAAAACATACGGACTAGAAAAGAAAGACATTTATCCAACGTTTACATATTTCGCTAAAGAATTAAACACATACAATATATATTATTATTACCACTTTTGTCTACAAAAACTATTAGCTAGGAATAAACAAAGGCACAAGTCAACTAGTAAAATGAGAGTACAAAATTGAAAAATGATATACCTTGCTAGCAGGTTCTTGATACTAAGGACACCAGCAGATCTACACAAAATTTTAGTAAAAAATGTTATAAACTTCAAAACTATGAAACAAATATGGATTTATAAAAGCGAATCATGAAAAAAAAAATAAGTATATAAGAAACACTAAAAGAAAACCTTAAAATAACCCATATTTTGAAATGATAAGAGTTTCCCTTTTTTCTTTGGTGTGTGTGTGAGTATATGGGTAGGTGTTTATTTATGAGGGAGAAAGATGAAAGTAAATGGGTAGGTATTTGCTGGTACTGTGTATTTATTAGCAAGCAAGGGAAGCCATCGATTATATATTACACTTGGAGCCAATTCCAATATAAAAATGTAATCTCAATTCCAACCGTTGCATCTCATGTTTATATATCAAACCTACTTAATAAGTTAATACCACTTAAACAAACATGAAGCAGCCCAAAAACAAACGTATGATGCATGCATGTGTAGATTGTTGGGTATTTTCTTAGTCCATGAGGATTAAGAGCCCAACACATTGGGGCTCATTTTGAGTCCATTTAGTCCTTATTTAGGGCATCCTTATGCTCATTATAAAGTGTGAAAAACAAAAGAGAAGAGATTAAAAAAAGAAAAAAAAAGATTTTCGGAGTTCTTATCACCCAAAACCCAGCAGCAGTGTTTCGTCGATCCCCGGAGTTTGCACCGTCGGATCGTCACGATTTTTGGACTGAAGCTTCCTTGCATATAAAGGAAGGTTTTGACCGTTGGGATCTTGATTTTGAGGCCTGGAAGTTCTGTTTCTTACCCGGGCAGATTGCAAGTTGTTTGGTGATATTCTTCCTTTCTTGTTCTTTGTTTGTTGCCATATATCTTGATATTGATTCCAAGATTATGATGATTGTTGTATGCCTCTAGTGTTATCTAGAGAAGACTTTGTGTACCTCTCTTGCTTGATAGTGGATTTAAGCGGCACTAGGTGTCCCGTGGTTTTTACCCACTTTGGGGTTTTCCACGCTAAAAGCTTGGTGTTCTTGGTGTGTGTTTGATTATCTTTAATACCTGCTGATTTGGTTGATTTGATATTGTTTGGGGGCTGGTTAGAGTTGCTTTTAGTTTGCCTTATTTGTTTACTTCCTCATAGGTTCATACGGGTTTGGGTAAGTGCTGTCAAACGAAGGTTTTGCTTCCGCATTTGTGTTTATACCGTTGTGACCCATTGCACTTTACCCATCAGTGATCACTTAAACTTCTATAGTCTGTTATAGTATAGTAGTGTATCGATACATGTATTAATGTTTTCATGCTCACTACTCTTTCCATGATGATAGATGCCATTTAGCGCTAACCTCTTTTCCCAGTTTCATGCCAGGTAGATTAGCATCTGTTGGATAATCAAAACTTTGCCAAATAATGTTCATGTGGTTTTGGTTATAGTATAGTAGTGTATCGATACATGTATTAATGTTTTCATGCTCACTACTTTTTCCATGATGATAGATGCCATTCAGCGCTGCCCTATTTTCCCAGTTTCATGCCAGGTAGATTAGCATCTGTTGGATAATCAAAACTTTGCCAAATAATGTTCATGTGGTTTCCATCCGTGATGACTAGATTTTGAGTATCAATAAGCTGTGCAGTTGCGTTTCTTGATGACGTTGTGTTGGATGACCACACTACATTATCAGTATTGTTCATGAGAACAAGATTTCCTAGACTAACAATCCTTAACATGCTTGATGATACATTGGTGAGCGGGTAGTCTCGGTTGGCAACCCAAACCACTGTCTTAACAGGAATCTTCTTATACCAAATACCAATGTACGTGTTCTTCGAGCTACTTGGTTTGAAGAATCCCAGTTCAAGTATCCTTGCAGGAGAAACCAGCGTGCCATTTTCTGTCAAGAAGCTTGACTCTGAGATGATGTCAATTCGGCTGTGTATATTTGTTGAATGTAGAGTGAAAAAAGTATAAGAACAAGTATGGTTGCAAACTCCATAGAAATCATTTCCTTCAAGTTGTTAGTTTTTTTTTATATCTAATCTCGTCAATGGCATTCAAGTCTTATTTATTGATTGTCGAATTTTATACTAAATATATAATATATGATAAAATATAAAATATATATAAGTCTAAAAATCAACAAGATCAATAAAACCGAGAAGTAGTGTAGAATATTCCCGGGTCGTTAATCCCCAATGAGGCTGTGCTGGAAAATCGATACAGTCGGAAGATTTGAGTTTGAAGGAGAGAAATGATTTGAGAGTGTGGAAAGTTAAATTAGACAATAACAAACAAAAACGTTTAAGAAAAACCTAAAAATTACGAAATTAAGCTGAAAAATGATGAGAAATTGATGGCTAGAATATT
Source organism: Tanacetum coccineum (assembly GCA_026074375.1). Lineage (NCBI taxonomy): Eukaryota > Viridiplantae > Streptophyta > Magnoliopsida > Asterales > Asteraceae > Tanacetum > Tanacetum coccineum. The sequence continues at coordinate 7,564 of BQNB010176419.1, forward strand.
CATTTGATTTCTCACTTGCTGTATGCTTGGGGTCATCAAGTCTTAATCTTGACAAAAGGTCAATTCTAAAATGATCCCACAACAAATGAAATACTTGCAACAATACCAAAAGACTAAGGTTACTGTGACTGGTTTTATAGCCACATGACAAGTTGCTAACGTATTACCAGTAGGTCAAACAATGTCAAGCATGAATTGATAACAGGAAATTCCAAGAGTCTATATATAAACCCCTCCCTCATGCTTATTTAGGGGGCGTTTGGATTAGTAGCCTATTTAACCCTCTCTTGATATTTCTTGAGAAGCTTCCATTTAAACTACAAGCATGTTCCTTCTTGCGTCTCGTGAAAATGAACTCACCTGAATGGACTTACGCTTTAATCGGAAAGTTTTTGATATGAGTGTGTCTTTACAGTTATTGATATGTATTCTGCTTTGGGTTTTATAAAAGTCCAATGGCAGCAATGGCTGTTCATTTGACAACAGGCATTTGTTTTCTTTTGTTGCAATGAGCTTATATAATACAACACTCGATGCAAACTGAGGTGAAACAACCACAGCAGGCGAGTCACCATAGCAAGTTTCTAAGAAAATGTAGGGCAAATTCTTTACAACAAGACCCTATAAATACTGTACGAATCATTGATCATTTTGTCATTCAGCCAATGGAAAAATTGCATGTATTTAAAGCATTGGCGTTGTCTATATTCTGATTCAGTTTCTTTAGTTTGGTTTTTTAACGCATACATGTTTTCTATAATTTGCAACAGGAATGGTGAAAAACGAGAGCCTACCTGCAAATATAATCACACCAACTACTAACGCTGATCATGATGTTCCTGTGTACTCCAGAAGAGGTTTGTATGTTCATATTTACTTTCTATTTATCCAACACCAGACTTTATTAATAATTGGAGAATGCTTGACCTCTTAGAAATTAATGTTGTTAGCTAATATCTGATCATTTGAAAATTATATGAAGTGTTGTTAATTGGTAAATTTTGACATCAAACAATATGTGCAGCGGATAACCGCTCAAGAAACTTGGTTTCGTGAAGTTCCTCTTCGCAAGTCGAAAGATTTTATGCCCACTTTTCCTGCTCATCATGCACATGACAGGTATTACAGTCGTGCATTTATGAACATGTGAATATTATGACAACAGTAATTTGTGAACCTGATATGATTCCTGGCTTATTCACGACAACCATAATTACGGTCGGGTAATTTTCTTAAAGTAATAGTTTACTTACAGTTCATCAATTTTGTTGGTAATAGATGTTGGAGAAGGTAAAGTTATCCATATTTTATATACTGAATTTTCTTATCTGAACTTATTTCAGGCGTGTACGCAGGGTAATTTACAGCAGATGTTGCATCAACTATCTGCATTTGTTTCGGCTTCACTATTAGCTTCTAGGATTTCAGTAACCTCTTAAGCCCATTAAAGTAGCTAAAACATGCACCCCTTTATAATGAAAACGTATTCACATGTTTGATCAGATAATTTGCTTTAAAAGGTTTAACCATGCTTTTCTATATATGGTTACGTAAAACAAAGAATGTCAAAGCTTGGATTTATATTATGTATTTTATGCTACTCTTTTTATTTTATTTTTTTCCAGGCATAAAGACTTCGTAGCTCAAACCAACTTACTCATACACATATTTTGCTTATTGTGACTGGTTATTTAATAGGTCTACCAGATGAAGCATTAAAGGCTTTTGTGATCAAGTGCTACTATGAGAGACCGACTAAGTCAAGAGAAACCATGGTCACAGTCGCAGCCTCTGGTTACGGTTAAATCCATTCTTATAGTGCTTTTATTATATTGCTGATTATTAAAGCTAATCAAGATATTTTAATATGTATTCCAGATGTAGTGCCAGAATCATCTGTCCGCGAGGAACTATGTGAGTCAAGTGAAATTGCGATTGCATATTCATCAGTATCAACACCAATTTCTGGTAACACGTAATTCCAGTTTTACAACATTTTAACAGTTTTCCCCATTCTGGAATGAGATCATCAAAAGTTTGCGTGAGAAGATTACATCAGTAATATGTAAACTTGATGATATCATAGACTCAAAAAACCATGATCCCATTCTAAGGAACCGAACTATAGCAGAGTTGGTTCAGTATCAACTTCTTATGCAATTTCCATTGTAAGATACTAATTAAGAAGATTATGTCTTTTAGGTTTGTTATTTTCCAAATGAGGTGTTTGTTATAACTGGTTGTCTGTGTTATTGTTTGATTGTTTATAGGTTTGTTATTAACTGAGCTCTTGCCATGGCCTTTAAATGACATCTGCTACCTTCTAAAATTGAGGTGTTGTTCATCAAGCAATCACGGGCATGATAAATTGCTGGTATGTACCTGTTACAAGTGCAATTCAATAAAAAATCTATAATCAAAGTAACATTTAAGATTTACATGAAATTGCGGTTGTCATGACTTCAGGCAGAGGTAGGTATTTTAGGGCCCTTGGCTCATTCCAATATCATTACTCTCTTGGGATACTCCAGCCATCAACATGAATACCTGTATGTTTATGAGTACATGTAGAACAAAAATTTTGATCAATTTATAAACAGAGGTAAACTCTACTTCAATTCAGTCTCTTCAAAATAGGAAGTTAGATTAGTTTATGTTGCAATGCCCTGATATAGTAATGTGTATGGTAGTTAAAAGCTCTAGCGTCGTCTTGGTTGTTTTTTTAAAGTGAAATGTCGTCATTGTTCAATATTAGTAGATCATGTTTAATATTAGTGTTATTATTTTTCTCGGTGTCATCCTCATAAGATATTTGTATGTCGCTTTTTTTCTAATAGGTCATGGTAGCTCATGTTCTGGAAGTGTCATTTGAGTTTTGCTTGAGACTTTAGACTACCTAGCCAAATAAGCTCTATTGTGTCATGATACCTTCTTATTATTATTTTTAGTTCCTTTAGTAGGGAACACCTATTTTATGTTCCTAATATTACCATGTTTGTGTATAGGTCTGTTGGTTTCATGTGTACACCAGGATCAATTTCATCGCAATTTAATGTTAAAGGCAGAACGAAGAGACCTTAGGAATATAATTAAGAACAAATCATGCATTATTCTCGTGTAGTCGACTTTAGGAAACGAGTATGCTTATCATTGAGATTCTACTTTCTCATTTTGTGTTACATATCCATGGATTACACAGTAAGTATCTAATTTTAAAAATTTGTTCTTATACAGACGTAGTTTGAGAGAGTTTCTTGATGCTCCAACTGTGATGAATCTAATTAAGGATAGAAAATCAGCCCAAGAGGTAGCCCATAGGGTCAATTGTTGTATCTCTTTCATATATACATGAGGGATTATGGTCCAGTTTACTATCCACATAGAATAGCCTTGCTATTACTCATTTAGCATAGATCAACCATTAGGACTATCATCGTAATTTTGAAGACAACGTGAAAATACCTATCAACATAACCAATCTTAAAGATTCTTTGCCTAACTAGCGTTAATGTTTAAACGACCTGGACAAATAGCTATTCTAAACATAATTGAGCTTTTCTGAGAAGATAATCTAAATAATTAACTATTTTTTCATTGATACCACGAGTAAGATTATTTCTTACTTTTTACCTGGCTCTCCAAATCTGTTTATATCAGCCATAATAATAATTATACGGGATCAGCTTTTTGGAACACTAAAAAATGGCTATTGCGATACTAAATGACAACAATCACTTTAGAAGCTTATCCTGGTACCCAATGAATCCTTGGTTCTGGTATAGTATTTCTACTATTAGTATCAATACCCCTGCATTTATTTAAGGCTCTGCTAATTATAATTATCTTTTTGATGCTAAATCCTTGCTCAAATTCAAGCTTCATGAATACTGAGCTCTTACGTAACTTTATGCGGTCACTGCTTTACAGGCTCTGTGGCGATTATAACCCTTTACACTCAGAAACTAAGCTTGCTGAAGTGGCAGGGTATGTGCATTGCCTCTTGATATGTTCTATATTTCATTTATTTAAAAAAATTACATATTAGAGGTGGAAAATGGGCATGTGAAGTCACAGGCTGAAATGCATTCTGGTTAAAACGGGTGTTCTTTCCGTATGGTAAGAATTGAAAACCCGCATTTGCTCCTCAGTTTTCGGTATTTATTTATGCAACACCGATAATTTGTTTGCACGAATAAGCAAGAACAATACCCATCTTTTATTTATCGTATGTATTTTGAACAGTCTCAACATTATTGCTACACTCTACGCCATAGCATACGAATTTGGGGTTGGCATCAGGTTTGTCAATACTTGTGTTTTTACTTCATATATATAATTGATATTTGAGCTTTTTGTCGAAACAAATAATCAATATTTGATATATGTATTGTATTTTTAGCACTAGAGTATCCAACTAACTAGGAGCTGGAAACCCACAAGGTGCTCGTGTGATTGTCTATGTTGTCCTAATCATTGCCATTGTTGAGACGAGTATAGTAAGTATAAGTGTTTTTGTCAGTAGGCGCGTTTTTAGATACATTTTCACCAATGAGAAGGAAGTTGTCATTATGTTACAAGAATGGCACCTCTTCTATGCCTAAACATTCTTATGGATAGTCTACATGGAACCCTTTCAGGTAATAAAGCTTATGTTTTGGGTCTTAATGAATTTTTAACATGACAAAATAGGCAAATTTTGGTACAAGTCTTTAATGGTATATGCACCACCAAAGTAAAGACCCATAAGGGGTTCCGCCAGAAGCAACTGCGTAAGTGGATCAGTCGGGGGAGTAACAATAACAGCCGCAATAACGGTATCAACAACCACATATCTCCAAATAAACAACATCTAACAATTACTAAGAGGAAAAGCCATACATTCTCACACCGACAGGTATATGAGAAATGAAGATTCTATGTTTACACAAAAACGACAACCATTAAAACTAAACAAGCTCAGCAAAAGAAAAAACATAAAACACAAAAATTAGGATTTTGAAACTGTAATGACGTGATAGTGACCGGACAAAACAGATCGACATGCACCTTACATAACACTTTAATATTGACCGGTCCAAAATATACCCACCTATAAATAACTAAACCGTTTGATCCGTTCAGGGCGAACTGGACTCCACAACGCAATTATTAACCAAAACTCACACAAACCTTTTCTTAAAAAAATTACAGAAGCAAACCCGCCCGTTGGGCGGGTTACTTAACTAGTATATGAATATATCTATAAGACAGGTCAAAAGCAAATTATTACTTCCTTCTTTGAGGACGAGAGGATATAACAAATATTTAAAGAAAAAGGTTTAATAAAAATAAATATTTGTTAAAAGTAAAACAAATAACTTATAAAAGTGAGTTATAAGTGATGTGTTGAAAGAGATAACATATGATTTACAGTATATACTTTAAAAGAGTACCAATTGATATTAGGTATTCGGTTATTTAAATGATCTAAAATTTTCTTTTAATAAAATTATGGATATAA
>BQNB010176421.1:0-13063 GCA_026074375.1 Tanacetum coccineum
ACCATTAGTAGTACAAACTCTCGTTTCTTGGATGACAAAGGCAGTACAAATATAAATACGAACAATACTAACCTTTTCATTGTTGCTCGAACAACATTAATACACAAAGCAGGCATCACTAATATACTCGAACAATATAAACCTTCATACCTGGGCAACATTAATACTTCTTAAATAATAGCATTAGAGATTCACTTTCTGTTGGTAGTCCAATATCTCTTATCTTTTCATCTTGATCATGCACATGTTATAACAGTAGCATAAGGTACTACCGACAGTAGTAATATGAAGCCCACCAGTAGTGATAACAGATAGCTTATCTGTGCTTGAACAGTATCAACTATTCACAAACATGCATGAACTTGTTTTCTCATCTTGAATAGCAACGAACACAATAACAATATTGACTTTGCTTTATAAGCTGCCATATCTTTTTCTCTTTAAAACCGAATTATAACAAATCACATCTTTTATAACTCAATAACTTCTTTATTTAAATCCCATCAAAGTCGCATGTTTGACCAAACCAACACATAACTAACAGCTGTAACAAATCTCTTCTTTCTTCATGTTGAGATCGTATCATTAAAAATCAACAGCACAAAATCAAATCACAATAATGAAGGTCCAGCATTATGAATGATTCACCAATGAACCTTTATAATAGAACATATCATCACGTATATTACCCCATATGATATATTTACAAAAGCTTGAATCATTGAACCTGCCACCTGCTATCATATTGCTATCGCTGCCACGAACCTTATCTTTCTCTTATTCATTCTGCTTTTCACACATTCACATCTTCATACAATGTTCAGAATCATGATCAAACAATTATGACCATCAACTGTTGATTAGTGTTTCTTTAAAGAACCTGATGTAGCAGCAAACCCTAATCATTCTTGAAAATGTAAAGATCTTCAAGATGTACGTGTACAACAAATCAAGATGCGTGATAACACATGTGTAGCAATCAAATTAACATAAGAAGATCATGTAATACATCATGTAACAAGCAGCGAAACCCTAGATAAAATCTTCATGATGTACGAACCGAATTAGGGTTTATCAAATTACCGAATTTGAACAAACTTCAAAGCAGAAAATTCATACCTCCTTTTCTTTACAAATTCGATACATAAACCTTGTAGATCCTAGATCGAGAGCCACTTGGCTCTGATACCAATTATGTTGAGAATCGTTTAGCCCATCTAGGATAATAATAACAATGATTGAATATGCACAGCGGAATTATAAGAACACAATCAAAGTTATCACAAGGTTTTCTTTATTGAAAGTTTCCTATTACCCCAACTATACGTGTGGCTACACCAACTAACTATGGTGTATTATATCGAGCTCTCATCAGTCGACTTGCTATCTAACTATCTAGACTCTTATTGGGAGAGCTCTAGTTTTCTATGGATGGATCTCTAAACTATATGCCTGATAATCTCTTTATATAGAGAGATATCAAGGCTTACATAAGAAGATAAGAACAAATAATATCTTTTAAACATTTAATATTATCTTATATATCTTCTGTATCTTTATCTTTATAAGAAGATCTTCTGAAGATGATTGAGAAGCAAGCTGGGATTAGAAAGTGATGAAGTTATCAGTAGCAGTGGGCATGTTTTTGGAAACTGTGGACTATTATGGAAGTGAGAAGGGTTTGGGTGTTGGCTAACCACCACACAACAAATGGTTATCAGTTCACCATGCTTAATAGGCATAAGGACTGGCTAGTCCAAAGCAAACGGCTTTGGTAAAGACTTCTCAAATCCGTTTATGGTTGACAGTTTACCAAAAACTGTATGGTAATCAATGCACCATAGTATTGCACTAAAGCATTGGCTACTCCAGAGCAAACGGCTACTGGTAAAGAGAATTCAAATCCGTTGATAGCTGATAGTTTGCTAAAAACTATAAGGTTATCAATGCACCTTGTTACTACAATGAAGCATTGACTAGTCCATAGCAAACGGCTCATGGTAAAGACATATCAAATCCGTTGATGGCTGGTAGTTTGCCAAAAACTATAAAGCCAACTTAGTTGGATGTTGCTGTGTAGCTGTGAAGAGAAGACAAAGACTAAAAGACAAAGTATGATCTGGTTTTTCAAAGAACATCAAACAGATCATCATTCAAGAGAAGCTAAGGACTTGAAGACATGCTTGGATACAATTCTCAAAAGCCCAAACTGAAGACAACTGAAGAAACTTGAAGTTAACAAGTGAAGTTCAAGTTTAGGGGAGGATTGTTAGGAATTTTGTATAACAGACTTAATTCTGTTAGTATTGTAGTTAATTCTGCTAGTGTAATAGTTAGTACTGGTAGAAGGTTTATCATAGTTAGTACTGGCAGTATTAAATAGTTAATACTGTTTATGTAATAGTTAAGTCTGCTTACGCAGAAATTAGTTAGAGTTAAAGATATGCATGAGATATCTTAGGAAAAGATATGCATTATCTTTATACGCGTTTTGTAAAGCCCATTAGGGTTTCCTTAGTCTATAAAAGGATCCCTAGGCATAGTCAGTAGATATAGTTCTACAGAAGATCATAGAGATCGAATAGCAAATCATAGTTTGTAATCTGTAACTTAGGCAGATTCAAAGTTCAATATAAAAGTGTTTTGATTATATTCTTCTTTACATTGTTGATTAAATTCCGCGTAATCAATAGTGGTTAATCATTGTTTCATCATTGTTACTTTAGATTTATCTAAGGCAACAAACCCTTTACAAGCTAAAGGTTAAGATCCATTAAGCAAAGGGATCCTACAAGTGGTATCAGAGCTTGTGTGGAAACTCTGAATAAGAAGAACTCCATTGTTTGAAGCAGATCTACAATCAAACCTGTAAGATGGCCATCTCCTCTTCAAGCTCATCAAGTTCTTCTGACAATAAGGTACAAAATTGTTCTAGATGTCTTGAATCTTTTAAATGTCTTTAAAAGAACTATGATACTGAGAGAGAAAAGTATAACAAAGCCAAACTAGAAATTAGGGGTTATGAAATAGCCTTAGAATTACTAGAAGCTAGAATTCTTGGACATAAAAAGAATGAATTAGCTTGGGTAAGAGATATGAGTTTCAAAATTATGATCTTAAGTGTAGAGAAATAAAAATTAACAACCTAAATATGGAATTAGAAAAGGTTGTTAAGGAAAGAGATGAATTGAAACTCAAGATTGAAAAATGGGAAGGGTCATCAAACAATCTCACTAAGATACTCAATAGTTAGATGAGTACTCATGATAAAAATAGATTAGGGTTTGGCACACAAATGGATGATTTGAGTAATAAATCTGACACTGATAGTGAGAACAGTTTGACTATTTTTGAGGTAAGGTCTAGTGATGAAGAGAGCACACTAGAAAATAATAAGTTCACTAAAGCAAATGAGTATCATGTTGCCCCCCTCCAATTACAGGGAGCCCACTAACTCCAAGAGTTGATATATCATTTGCAGTATGGAACAATGATCAATTGACTTAGGCTTCCACAAACAAAACACTTTTTCTTGATGAAAGAGTAACCTTCTCCTAGTTCTCTTTCCATGATTTTATTATAATTATTTCCTTTAACTTCAGGTGTCCCTTGATTTTTCATTTGTTGCCTAGGAGTTTTTACGTGTGTTGCACAACTAGGTTCAACTTATTTTGATTCAGACATAACCTTTTCATTAGTTGGAATAGACTTAGACGTAGACATCTCATTTGGTACACTTATACTTTCTGATTCAGAATCAGCAGAGTGCTTAGAGGGATTTCCAAAAGATCCTTCACTATTATTTGATTGACAAGTAGAATGCTCAGTGGAATTGTCATCTAAGTCACTAATTTCAGGCTTTTGATGTCCCTTTTTACCATAAACATACAAAGAATCATCAATTTCCTCTTGTGGTTTAGGAGTATAGTCTCCAGTTAATGGATGTGGAATTCCTTTGAAATTATCAGTCTTTGAAAATCTACTGTATAAAGGTTTGTCAATGAAGTCTTCTTCTGTACAATTAAACACAGTACTACTGTTAACTAGTTTCCGCATAGTTGATAGTATTACATCAGTGTTTCATTGTTACTGACTTGGATTTATTAAAGGAAGTAACATCATTTACAGGCTAAAGGCTTATTATACTAAGGTATATCGATCCTACATCTATTGTTTTCTGCAATTGTTCCTTTTCTTTTACAGCTTTCATTCCTATTCTCCTATATTTTTTAAGCTTTTCATCTTTTTCATATAATTCATTTGCCTGAAATGTAAGCTGTTCATTTAAAGATAATTGCTGCTTTTGAAAAGTAACAACTTGAGCTTCTAATTTCTTAACAGCTTGATCATAGGCAAGTATTTTTACTTCTTGTTCACCTAACTGATTTGTTTGTTCATCACACAGTGTTTTAAGTTTATTATATGAATCAATGCAAGTTTTAGAACATAATGATACCTCATTATTTGAGCTGATTGCCATGAGTGCATGATTTGTCTCTACTTCTTCTTCTGTATGTTCTCCCCAATTGACAACACCATCATCCATAGTCAGCAAACAGTTCTGATTCTGCTCTTTCTTTCCAGCTCCTTGATCTTGAGAAAACGAGTCTCTCTTCTTTCCATCATTTGTCCCCTTGGATGGGCATTCCCTAGCAAAATGACCAGTGTTGTGACATTTGAAACATTCAAGCTTCTTTTTGTCAAAACCAACAGGTTTGTTTCCATCAATCCGGACTCTCCTTCCAGTCTTCTTGTAGAACTTCTTCATTCGAATAGCAATCATTGCTATCTGCCAGTTTATGTCCATCTCTTCAATGTCCATATCATCAATCTGTTCTAGGTCTTCATGAAGCAAGTCCAAATCTTCTGATTGTTTGGCAAAGAGTGAATAAATAACTTCATCAGCAAAACCAGCAGGAACTTCTCTTTCTGGAATATTGTTTGAAGAAGTAGAAGGAGTATAAGTACTGTAGGCACCAGTATGACCAGACTTAACCTTGCAGGTGATTTTGAGGTACTTGTGAGTTCTTGCTCAAAAACCCTAAGGTTATTATACAAGTCATCAATGGATAAAGTGTCAACATCTGGTTTGGTTCTCATAGTCATTGCCAGATTTGACCAAGCTAGGGGCAAAGATCTGAGAAACTTGTGATTTGCATCCTTAGTAGATACTTTAGCACCATAAGCTTCCAACTGTGAGAGTAGTTGTTGGAATCTGTCATATCCCTTTTCTAACCCTTCTGAACTTGATATAGTAAATGCTTCAAATTGTTGTTTTAAAACAGCTTTCTGAATCTTCTTTGAATTTGCATTACCACCAAACCTAGTCCTTATGGCTTACAAAATTTCTTTTGCATCGTCCATTCTATGAAATCTTCTCAGATGTTCCTTGGGAATGGCCATAAGTAAGATGGTTCTTGCCTTCCTTTCCTTTTCAACAGCGTGAATTTCTGCAACAGATACTGGTGGAAGTACTCTAACAACACCATCTTTTCCAGTTGAGATTCTCTTCTTGGAATTTCAATTCTGAATTACCTTCCAAACATCATTGTCAATATATTCAAGGTAATGTTCCATCTCTATGGCCTATATATCATACTTCTCCCTCTTCAGAATTGGGAGGTTGATATTTGAGATAGTGGTTGTTGTAGTAATGAGTTGTTGTTGTTGTTTTGGTTTATTGGTTGCAGTACCATTGTCTGATGCATCTTCATGGTATGATGCTTCATCATCACTAAGATGTTGAGAGATAACATCATTAGCAGGTTGAGACATTTTTCTAGATCTGAAAGTGATTGTTTGTGGTTCTTGTGATTCTTCTTACTCAGAGTCCATTTAGAGGCTCTGATACCACTTGTAGGTCCAAAGTCTTGGATGTGTTTAGCATTTTATAAGACAATAGCTAACTTGAATAAATCCAAATCAACTATATGAGAGACAATAACTATGAATACTATGTGCTAATGCGGAATCTTAACACAAGTACTAAGAAGAACACAATGTAAAACTTTGCTATTTGCTATTAATTTCTATTAGAATTGTATTTCAAAAATGTCATTCTAAACATTGTGCCGTAGGGTTCCTTTTATACACCAAGGAAACCCTAATGGGCTTTACAAACGTGTAAAATATCCTTTCCTAAGATATCTCCTAAGATATCTCTAAGATAACTATTATAACTATTCTGTTACATAAACAAACTTAACTAGACAAGGCCAGTACTAACTATAGTACTGCCAGACTTAACTTAGTACTGGCAGACTTAACTATGTCTACCAGACTTAACTCTATAACTACCAGACTTAAGTCTGTTTATAATAATTCCTAACAAACTCCCTTAGGGGGAGATTTTATAACACGAAAAGGTCCCTTGGTACACTTCCAATATTAACTATCAAAGCCCTTAGTTAGTCAATGTTTATTTAATAACTAATATGGCCGGAAAAGAGGCCCATGGAAAGCCAATAAGGCCCATGCCGAGCCAAATAGGAAGTATAATACACCTCTGCCAGCCTTGGAGAGGTGGTTTGTTGGTTGTATGTTTTCAATTCCTTTCTACTAATGCATTTAATGTTCTCTACTTTATCTTACTATAAAATACATCCTTCCTCCCACATTCTCTCTCTAGTTCTTAGTTCATATATCAAAGATACTTGTAATCTACACATATGTACTCCACAAAAGAATTGTCACTTGAACAAAGCTTTCTGGATGCGTATGTCCCAATCCATACCAGTAAATCTTCCTGATCTTCACCTAGTCAAAATAGCAGCTCCAAAGGAACTTCCCTAAGGTAAGCTTTAGTGAAAGAAAGCCTTAAAAAAAACTTAAATTTCACCTTGCCATATGTATTACAACGATAGGTTAATATAAGAGACTACACCTGTATTCTCGTACAGAAGGTGAATGGGTTTGAACATACTAAATGCAGTTTTTAACAATGAAATTATGTTATTATTTTTGTACCATTTCTAAAATCGTTAAAAGACATCTTCAATGTGTTTGATAAAGATATTCTAAATGAAATAATGGAAGTACAGACATTTTTTGACCAAATGGACGCTGCTGTTCAATAGTATTCAGTTGACAAACAATGCTTGGAAATTGCTAAGAAAGAATTACTTTTGGAAAATGACCGACTCTTACAAAAAATCATGTCTCAATATGTTCTTTTAACTATGATGAATTCTATGTCTTTTATTGGTGAATCCGTAAATATGGAAAGAAAGCGAAATGAATCTTGTGATAAGTGTTTCAATCTTGATGCTGAGCTTTTAAAATCATAAAATGCGCATAATGATCTTTTGAAAAGTTACTCACAACTTGAAAAACATTATATTTCTCTTGAATTTTCAATACAACTTAATCAAGAAATTTTTCAAAAAGATGAATCTTGTAATAATCAAAATGATCTCGAAATTCTAGAATTTTTTGAAAATAATGATTTGAAAGCTCAGCTACAAGACAAAGACACTACCATTTGTAAATTGAAGGAAATCACAAAATCATTGAGAGAAAAGTCTAAGGAAGAGAATGTCAATTATGATTATTGTGAAATTGAGACAAAAAATGTGGAACTGGAAAATAATGTGGCAAAATTGCTTTCGGAAAATGAGCGTCTTTGTAAAGAAATTAATCACGTGAAACAGGTTTTTAAAGAACAGTTTAATTCAATTAAAAAGACACGTGTGTGTACTAAAGAACAGAGTGACTCTTTAATTGATAAACTGAACTTAAAATCTGCTAAAAATGAGGATTTAAAAGCTCAAATTCAAGATAAGGTTTTGTGATAACATCATTAAAAAACGATTTACAAAAATTAAAAGGAAAAGAAATTGATAATATTGTTGCACAAACACCATCTGCCTACACTATTGTTCTAGGCATGTTCAAGCTAGACTTAGAACCTTTGGCTCCTAGGTTATTATAAAATAGAGAAGCTCACATAGATTACCTTAAGTACACTTAGGAACAACCATATTCTCATTAAATATTAAACAAGCTAAGTTAAAACAACCTTTAGGAAAAAAGAGTTTTACTTTGACTGAAAGCATGCCAACAAATTTAGGAAGTTACATTATATTTTTTGAGATACATGCCCTAATGCGATTAATCTTAGTGCGAAAAAGGTTGCTGTCACACCCAAAAACAATGTCAAGAAAGTTAGGTTTACTAAACCTCTCACATCCTCAAGCAACATTAAAAAGGTAAAGTCATCTACAACATCAGATTCTAACACACTTGTGTTATCTCCTTCAGGATTGAAGTGATCTACTAGTAATTGCGGATCAAAGCCTACAGGCAATAAAAAGAATGGTAGGATCTCGCGAACACCAAGTAGGAACGTTAAAATAAATACGAAGCCCAACCTAGGAACGGTATAATAAAAAAGAATCGAGGTTGTTGAACCTATACTGATATGTTAATGTTAAGCATTCACAGATTAAAGCGAATTCTGAACTTAATAGTGCACATGAAAGAATCTAGTGATGTATGGTGTTTATGAATGTTGTCCTTCTTGAAATTTGTAAGAAATATGAATATCCGTGCTAAATCTGCTAAGAAACATAAAAAAACAAAATATTTAGGAACCTACGGGTCATGTATTTACTGAAGTAGGACTTAAGTAGAAACCAACAGGCGTTGGTAACTCATGTCCTTTAACTATGATCAGTTCAGCTAACATAGCACCTCCTAAGCAAACCACTTCCCACTCAGTTGAAACACAAAAACCAGAGCTTAAAGTCTACAGCAGGAAACCCAAAAATGTTAAAAATGTAGGTTCGAGTAAAAAGGCTAAGATTGTAGAATCTAAGAATGCTAACCACTCGGAACCCAATCATACTTGGGGATCCAATGCTACAGATATTCCATCGTCTTCTTCTCTTGTCATGACAGGTTGTCCAGATTGTTCTCTGGTATCTGGACTCCGGATGTTCAAAACATATGACAAGGAACCGCTCTCAGCTCATGAACTTTGTTAGTAAATTTCTGGGTACAGTTAGATTCGGGAACGACCATATTGCAAGGATTATGGGGTATGGTGACTATCAGCTGGGAAATGTTTACTAATAAAAGAGTATACAACGTCCGAGGGCTTGGACATAACATGTTTTCTATAGGTCAATTTTGCGACCGGATCTTGAAGATCGCATTTCGGAAAAACACTAACTTTATTCGTAATTAAAAGGTGTTTTGATCAACTTACGGATCCCTGACACAAATTTTGTGCACAATATTTCTCTTGATGACATGCTTAAAACATCTCCGATCTGTCTTCTATCCAAAGCGTCAAAGACTAAGAGCTGGTTATGGCATCGTCGTTTATCTCATCTCAACTTCGGTACTCTTAACAAGCTAGCTAAAGACGGTCTTGCACGAGGCATTCCAAGACTTAAATTTCAGAAAGATCATCTGTGTTCAGCATGTGCATTAGGAAAAAGCAAGAAATCCTCTCATCAACCCAAAGCTGAAGACACTAACCAGGAGAAACTATATCTTTTGCATATGGATTTGTGTGGCCCGATGCGTGTGGCGAGTATTAACGGGAAAAGGTATATCTTAGTGATTGTCGACGATTACTCAAGATTTACATGGGTCAGATTTTTGAGGACAAAAGATGAAGCTCCTGAGGCCATCATCAAATGCATAAAAAATATACAAGTTCATTTGAATGCCACTGTCCATAATGTTCAAACATATAACGGAGCCGAATTTGTCAATCAGACACTTCGTGAATTCTATGCAAATGTTGGCATCTCGCATCAAACATCTATTGCCCCCACTCCTCAGCAGAACGACGTTGTCGAAAGGCGAAACCGAACTCTTGTAGAAGCTGCTCGTACAATGTTAATATTTTTCAAAAGCTTCATTATTTTTTTATGGGCCTAAGCAATCCAATACACATGTTACCACCCAAAACCATTCATTAATCCGTCATCGATACAACAAAAATCCGTATGAGCTTATGCAAGATAAGAAACCGGATTTATCATTTTTTTCATGTCTTTGGTGCACTCTGTTATCCTACCAATGACAATGATGACCTGGGTAAATTAGATGCAAAAGCTGACATTGGTATTTTTGTTGGTTACGCGCCCGTAAAGAAAGCGTTCAATCTCACAGACAAAAGAAACTAGAAAAATTTATAGAAACAATTTCATATGAATTCATAAGCAGACATCTTGGCTTATTTGAACCCAATTCATTATTAGACCCTGGGCTTCATTCTATGACTCCTACAACATCCAATTCAGGACTCGTTCCAAACCCTATTCCTCAACAACATTGTATTCCACCACCAAGAGATGATTAGGATCGCTTGTTTCAACCTATGTTCGATGAATACGTCACTCCTCCATCCATTGTTGTTTCTCTAGTTCCAGTCGCTGCTGCACCAAGAGTTGTGGTTTTAGCCGATTCTCCTGTGTCAACTTCCATTGACCAGGATGCTCCAACAACAAGTATTCCATCAACACACGGACAAGAACATTCTCCAAACATTTCTCAAGGTTGTGAAGAATCACCAAAAACACCAATCTTTCGTGATGATCTACTTTATGAATTTCTTCATGAAGACTCAACTTCTCAAGGATCATCATCAAATGTGAGACAAACCCACACTCCATTTGAACATCGTGGTAAATGGACTAAGGATCATCCTATAGCAAACGTGATCGATGATCCTTATCGCTCTGTCTCTACAAGAAAGCAACTCTAAACTGATGCCATGTGGTGTTACTTTGATGCCTTCCTAACTTTGGTAGAACCAAAGAACTTCAAACAAGCAATGACCGAACCGTCATGGATCGATGCAATGCAAGAAGAAATTCATGAATTTTAAAGACTAGAAGTTTAGGAATTGGTGCCGTGTCCAGATAAAGTGTTATTAATCAGACTTAAATGGATTTATAAGGTCAAAACGGATGAATTTGGCAGGGCACTAAAGAATAAGGCTAGACTAGTTGCTCAAGGATTCAGGCAAGAAGAGGGAATCAATTTCGAGGAATCATTTGCACCGGTTGCTAGAATAGAGGCCATCCGTATCTTCGTAGCAAATGTCGCTCATAAGAATTTGACGATCTACCAAATGGATGTCAAAATGACTTTCTTAAATGGCGAGCTCAAAGAAGAGGTCTACGTTTCTCAACCAGAAGTATTTGTTGATCAGGACACCTCTCGCATGTGTACAAGCTGAAAAAGGCCCTCTACGGTCTCAAACAAGCACCACGTGCATGGTACGACATGCTGTCAAGCTTCTTAATCTCACAACATTTCTCTAAAGGTATAGTTGATCCAAGACTCTTCACATAGCAAGCTGGGAATGACTTATTACTGGTACAAATTTATGTTGATGATATAATAATTGCATCCACTAATGCTGCAATGTGTAATGAGTTTGCTAATCAGATGACCACTAAGTTCAAGATGTCAATGATGGGGCAGATGTCATTCTAGACTTAACTATAAACAGAATTAACTATGACCAGTACTAACTCTAGTACTGCTACTCTACCAGTACTAACTTAGTACTGCCAGACTTAACTTAGTACTGCCAGTATTAACTTAATACTAACAGAATTAACTATTACTATCAGACTTAACTGTTATACTACCAGTATTAAGTCTGTTACAATCTATTTTCCTAACATCCCTTATGTATCTAACATCCAGTAGACCCGACCTTATTTATGTAGTCTGCTTATGTGCTTGGTATCAGGCAAAGCCTACCGAAAAGCACTTAAATGAGGTTAAACGGATCTTTTGATACCTAAAAGGAACCATTAACATGGGACTCTGGTACTCGAAGGATTTTGATATGTCTCTAATAGCATATTTAGACGCAGATCACGCGGGGTGTCAGGACACTAGACCCAGTACATCAGGAAGTGCTCAATTCTTAGGTGATAAACTTGTTAGCTGGTCTTCCAAGAAGCAAAAGAGCACTGCGATATCGAGGCTGAATATATTGCCTTATCTGGGTGTTATGCTCAAATCCTATAGATACGTTCACAGCTTACAGATTATGGTTTTCAATTCAATAAGATTCATTTGTACTGCGACAACAAAAGTGCAATTACTCTATGCTGCAACAATGTTCAACACTCAAGAGCAAAGCACATCGATGTACGCTACCATTTTATAAAGGAGCAGGTGGAGAATGGAATAGTGGAACTTTACTTTGTCTAGAAGGAATATCAATTGGCTAACATCTTCACCAAACCGTTGCCAAGAGAAAGATTCAACTTCTTGATCGAAAAGCTGGGTATGAGAAGTATGTCTCCAGAAACGCAAAAACATCTGACAGAGGAGGAAGATAAGTAATGGTGGTAACTCG
This sequence comes from Tanacetum coccineum, assembly GCA_026074375.1. Classification (NCBI taxonomy): domain Eukaryota; kingdom Viridiplantae; phylum Streptophyta; class Magnoliopsida; order Asterales; family Asteraceae; genus Tanacetum; species Tanacetum coccineum. The sequence continues at coordinate 12,338 of BQNB010176421.1, forward strand.
TTAAATATCATGTGTATTAGATGTATATAAGAAAATCAGAAAACCCAAAAAGTTTTTTTTCATTTTATATAAATTTTTCAAAAAGAAAATACAAAATTAAAAAATCAAAAAAAAATACAAAAATAGTTTTTCATGACATGTTTTCTAGCATCGATTATATTTATGGCTTCAGAAATGTCATTCAATAATGGCACAAAGTTGTAAATAAAGTTCGAATAGAAAATATGTCATATGGCTTGCTATTATTTCTGATAGCAACTCGGTCATCATCTTAAAGGCAAGTATTTCAAAAAGAGAACTTCGCCTTACAACGGAAAATGAATTTTTCTGGGGAATAAATTACTTTATAATCATTCAAAGGCTTATGTTTACTTTGCAATATAACTCGTGCTTCCCATATCAAATAAGTGTACGTGTCAGTGCATTTATTTATGCAAACGAGAGAAATCTTGTTTTAATTGATGTTGTTTCTTCACAAATACTAAAACATATCAGTTTCTCATAAGAAAAGATTTTCAAAGAATTTTCTATCACTAAAACTGTGACAACCGTGAGTTAAGCAGGTTAGTTTATACCTTTAGAAATGGCTAAGTGTCCATTTTGTATGTTTCTTGCGTGCTATGTGTTCTATATGTATGTTGAAGTAGTTTACATATGTGCATGATGTCATTTTAGAGATAAATGATTATCTTATTTTATGTGCATATGAGTTTGGTGTTAAGTATT
>BQNB010176424.1:0-13063 GCA_026074375.1 Tanacetum coccineum
ATTCATCTATAAGCACACCTATAAAGCAAAAAATCTACACCATTACACACATTTCATCGTACAAACATCAATCGATGTTATCGAAATACTTCCCTCGCCACAATGCAAATAATCTAACAATTGCCTGAATCCACCCAAATACGTGCACAACACCAATATCAATAGGGCGGACATGCCAAAGGGTATCTGATGTTATGAAAAATATAAATTATGGAATCAACAAAAATCCAAAAATCGCATAGATTTATATAAATTATGGAATCAACAAAAATATAAATTATGAAAAATATAAATTATATTCAAAATCTAAATTAAAACCTGAACTTTCTTACCGTATAAATCTTCAATTTTTTACTTGTACTATATTTGTAAAAGACTAAAAGAGATGAAATATCAAAATTTCATTATTACCTGAAGCTTTTCGAGGTGCCAAGATCCTGATATGCTCACAACTTCCAACCGCTTATCGTGCATAGATTGAGGATCAAAATTATCATTGTTGTGATTTTCATTCTGCCACAAATCTACACCACCGATATAGCTTCCAATATTGGCAATAAGAACGCCTTCTGCATCCTACATATCAAAAAGATTTGCAACTTACAGACCACCAAACTCGATAGTCGATAACCATATGTGCCATATAGAAGGATAAATATTATTTGAGCAATAGGAGCGAATACGCTCTTTGCTTTTGAACTAACCTCAGGTATCCTAGACATCAAGACGACATATACACATTACCCGAAATTGCCATGCGTTAGTTCTGCCACTAGGTATGACGTGAAGAACTCCGCCAGGAAGACGAAACCTTCTTATATCTTTTTTAGCGTTTCCGAAACGCCGGGCGAAAAGGGGAAAATGGGGAAACGCAGGGGGGAAATCGTCCCGGGTGTATAAGTGGAAACATTTTCTTATTTAGGGGTTATGCCCAATCAACTTATCTAGGAAACGTTTGGGAAACGTTTCTGGCCCAAAAAGTCACATTTCCTATGACTCATTAACTAAAAGGCTTTAATTTTTATATTAACCTATCTAATCAGAAAACAAATCGTTTCATAACTCACGGTCATCAACTTTTCAAACCCTTCAGATCTCATAAACTAATTCTCAAGTCTACAATCTTCAATTCTTCATCATGAAATTTTTGGAATATTAAAATTAATTGCTTTTATATCATTATAATTTATAAACTTAAAATTGTTATGATTGATCCATTAAGTTATATATCAAGTATTTTTTAGTAGTACAATTTGACTTATACTAAAATTTTATACATAAATCACACTTAGACGTTTCCTTCAGTGTACCGGATTTCTTCGAGTTTTAGAATGCTTGACGGTGACCAGCCAACATTGCTATGATGCGTTGGTACCAGCTACCTTGTCCTGTTTCCGTTTCCGTCCCCGTGCAACTTAGTAGTCTTCTAACATTCTATCCATTAATACTCCTACGATTTTCCTCTGGCACACTTATAAATTTTAATTCATTAAACTCGCTATCAAATAAACTATTATTTATAATCTAGTTATGATAATGCAATTTTACAGTTTAAACGATTTAAATTTTCTGCTGAATGAAATTCAAATCATGTAATCAAAATAAAGTTACTCATATTTCACAAATTTCATATTTTTCTAACAATATATTTCACAAATCTAAAATTTTTCCAACAATTATTTCAGTCATAAATAAATAGTGATAAACAAATGCTAATATTCATGCATGAACCAAAGTAAAATACACCAAAAAAACCCACGCAGATTTTATTATATATTGTAACCTTATTAAAGGCATTCACCATGTATACTTTGGTCCCTCTATAATGGACAAAGGCTGATTGCGAGTCAGTCAAGCCCTACAACTGGCGACAACCTAAACCCGTTAACAAAACCACTACATTGATAGAACCGTCTTTTAAAATATAGTCAGCACATTGTAAGTCAATAACCATCATCAGCGAGTCGCAATATGAAATTATTAACATCTACCTGGAGCAGGAGTCTCTTCTCTCCATTCAGCACCATTTTCTTCATCATCATCATCATCATGTTGCCGTTTTCTTGAATTTGATGGGTCAGCGTCAGTGGGGAAGTTTTCAAATTGACGGGCTCTTCACTTGATGTTGGTGGATTCTTGTGCTCTTTGCTCACTGAAGTGAAGCACTATACAAAACAAAAAGAAAAACACTTGATAATTATGAATAATTTTTAACATCAAACAGGTGTGACATTGTAGAACTGAAACATACATACGGACCACTTAGAAAATAAAAAGGGTTTCTAGTGAATTTAATTAAAGTTAACTTGATTGATATATGGTACAGAAGCTGCAAATCATAAAACATACAATGATAGCTGGATGAAATAGAACAGGATTTTTTAAAGCAAGCCCTTCAAACTGATCGTTTCAAAATCGCAAACAATCGCTCTTTCGCCTGCAATGGTGCTTGGTCACTATGTTTGGTGATTATTTAAGATTTTGCAGACGCCACTAATTGATTAGGTGATTTCAAATAGGCACAATTCGGAAAAATATGAACAACTTGACCTTTTATTTTCGGGAGTCTCTTAAAAAACTTATTTACGTTTAGCCAAAAAAGATAGTTTGTAATATATCAAGGCGGGAATACAATAGAGTTTGTCTGATTGTGATGTTCTTCTAAGAAATAAGTCACATATTTTAGAGCGTTGGATATTACGGGTGTTTAACATATTCTTCTTAAGGCATAGTCAGAGTCAAATTACAAAACCACCCCAAATAAAACTACTGTAAAAATAACAAATCATTTTTTTTAATATAATGGGTTGTACGTTTGTGACCATATCAATTATTTTAAAGTTATTAGGTATCGAAGATGTTTCCGCGTGTATTTTTTTTATCTGAATAAATCGGAACTTTAGTAATTTTTTTTTTTTCCCTCCTACTTTGTGCATAAAAAAAATTTTAAAAAAAAACAAATTTAAAAAAAAAACTAAAATCGGGCTGGCCCAAAATGGGAGTCCGATACTGTAGTACCTGGCCCACTGTCAAAACGACAGTTTTTTTTTTTTTTTACTTTGGGCCAGATTTTGGGCCACATTTTATGCGAATTTTAGGCTAGTTTGTCGACAAATGTGTATATTATTAATAATTTTTTAATGTGTATATTAGTAATAATTTTTTTTATATGGCTTATGTGTTGGGCATCATATTTAAAGTGTTGTTTTTTTTTGTTATATGGGTTTTTTTTAATATAATGGGTTGTACGTTTGTGACCATATCGATTATTTTAAAGTTATTAGGTATCGAAGATGTTTCCACGTGTATTTTTTTTATTTGAATAAATCGAAACTTTTGTAATATTTTTTTCCCTCCTACTTTGTGCATAAAATTAAAAAAAAAACAACTAAAATCGGGCTGACCCAAAATGAGAGCCTGATACTGTAGCACCTGGCCCACTGTCAAAACGACAGTGGATTAGTCGGCTAATGTGTATATTTATAATATCCATAGGAGAAAAGAAATCACATATAAACCACTTGTTACCAACACATAGCAATCTCAACAAATGATTCACCTGACCCACTGAGCAAGAACTAGAAGCACCACATGAAAATACAATTCAGTTGAGAAGATGCCCCATCAACAGACAAGCCCACTAGGGAAATAAGCCCAATTAAAAGTCATGACCACCTGGACAACTAAAGGCCCCATGAAACTTGACCAGGCCAAAAAAATGCAGAAACCTCTGAAATTGCAGATAGATCTGAATAGCGGACGAACAAGCACTTGCAGACAAACTACGGAAAGCAAACCAGACACACTTGTCCCAGGAACAAAATATACAACAGTCAGACCACAACCAAAGCCAAAAATGCAGCCTAAATCTTCTTCCAAACGCCCAAAAAAACATCTAAAAACTGCCACACATAATCGGATACCAACAGGAGCCAATATGACAGTAGCACAGATCCACATAACACTTGAAATGAACTAGAATTCTGAAAGAAACTTATTGAAGCCGAATACTTTGAGCGTCCCTAAGCCAAAGTTGCCAATCTATCTCTTTAAATTTTTTTGATCTTCTCACAATCCATTCAAAGCTCTTGAGTTTAATATCTTGCACAATCATGTTAGTACTAGTAACTTTTTTTTCGAACACACGAGCATTTATTTCTTTCCAAATGAAATAGCCGGAAGTCCAAATAACCGCTTGCCAAACACGGGTTAGGAAGGAGGGAACATTAACGCCTCCACTAGATGAAAATAATTCAAAAAAAGAGAAAGCATTAACATTCCCAACCTTCCACCAATTGAAAATTTTATCCCACACACTCATCGCCTACTCATCGCTAGATCACAAGTGACTAGGCAATGAGCACAAGTTTCCACGCTATTGTTGCAACAAGGACAAAGCACCGAGTCCAAATCGATACCTCTTTTATCAAGCTCCACAAGAACCGGAAGCCTTCCTTTAATAGCCCTCCACACGAAGATGTTTACTTTTTTAGGAACCAATATATTCCAAAGCGTCTCGTGTCCTCCACTTTCCGTATGAAGAATCTTCTCCTCCACCAATCTTGCTAGCTCTTTAACCGTGAATTCACCATTCTCGTTAAGCGTCCATCTCCATTTATCCCTACAGTTAGAATGAACAACAATGTTTTGCACAACACCTAAAAGATCCTCAAACTCCCTATTAACTCTACCCCTAATGTTTCTAACCCAATCCCATTCCCAACACCAAACGTCATTCACCCACGAACCCTTCTCCATCACACTTCCTTCCTTTCTCCTATCAAAATGGTATAACCTAGGGAATCTATCACAAAGTCTCTTATTATCCACCCACCTATCTACCCAAAACCTTATGTCCCTCCCGTCCCCTAACAATCCAACACAAGAAGAAGTGAACTCAATCCCCACCCTATTAATCTCCTCACCAATCCTCGCAATGTCACACCAACCCCCCCCCCCTCCCCCACCCATCGACACCCCCCTAACGCCCTAACGTCCCCCAACCCTCCACTAATACCATGAATGCTTTTAATTACCCTAACCCATAAACTCCCGCCCTCCCTCTTAAACCTCCACCACTACTTACCTAACAATGCTATGTTTTTTGCCCTTAAAGACCTAATGTTAAGACCCCCTCACCAAAAGAAGCAATAACCGAATCCCATTTGACCCAAGACAACTTTTTACCCTTCCTGGCCCCTCCCCAAAAGATTTTTTTCTAATACACTCGAGATTTTTTATAACACTCAAGGGCACATGAAACATCGAGAAGTAATACAGTGGCAAGCTACCAAGAACCGATTTAACCAATGTTAAACGCCCCCCGAAAGACATCCTTTTAGCTTTCTAGTCCGCTAACTTATTTTTGAATTTATCCACCACAGGACCCCACGCACTCACCCGCCTCATGTTCTCACCTATAGGTAACCCAAGGTATGTGAACGGAAATTCACCAGTGCCACACCCCATCCATCTTGCCATATCCATCATTTCCTCCTCGTTTACCCCTATACCATATAACTTGCTCTTGTTGTAGTTAACCTTAAGCCCAAAAACCTCTTCGAAGCATTTGAGGATGCACATAAGAGATTTAGCATTCTCTTTATTCCATTCTCCAAAAAATATAGTATCGTCCGCATATTGTATGTGTGAAACCGAAACCTTATTTGTTCCCACCATTACACCTCTAAAAATACCCTTCTCGACTGCTTCTGTAACAATCGCGTTTAAACCCTCCGCAGCAAAAATAAAGAGAAATGGAGATAGCGGGTCGCCTTGTCTAACACCCCTCTCTAGACCAAATTTGTTAGCCTTAATTATATTAAGTCAAACAAGAATGTTATCGGTCTTATAAAGTCAAACTAGGTCTTGTATTGTAATAGGCTAGTCGGGTTCAACGGGCTTGGATTGTAATCTAATATTGTCCGTGTTTCGGGCTCAAAGCCCAAGTTTAACCAAGCCCGGCCTAAGTAGAAAAGCCCACATGCCACTTATGGCTCAAGGGTATAAAAGAAACCCTCTCCACACATGGAGAGGGTGTTAGTTGCATTTCTCACTTTTGTATGTGTGTGTAACTCACCACTTTCTCTCTCTAATCTAAGTTTCCAAGTTCTCTTTTTCTTTCTTTCTTTTCTTTCTAATAGCCGGCTCAAATGAGGGCTTATTGAGTTTGCTTATTAGTTGTGATAGGATTATATAAGGCCAACATGTGGTATCACTCGCCAAGGGGTGTTTAGTGTTCGATTCTTGTGGTTTAATAAGCTCTTTCGTGGCTTATTTTGTCAATAAGCTCACGTCTCACTTTCTTGAGGGCTTATTGGTTTGTTTTGCTTATATTCTCTTTGCTATAATAGTTCTAAAGCTTATTTTGTGTCCCTTCCATGTCTTAAATAAGTTTATAGACTCGGTTTATTATAAGCTTATTACAATCGGCTTATTTTCTTCTTTTCCTTCTCGAAGTGGTAGTTTTGGTTCGGACTAGAAGAGTCAAAAGTGTCATGTTCCTTTTTGTTTGTTCTTCAAACTAGGCTCTTAGTTTTCTTCACTTTTGTTGCAAATTTTCGAGCTTATTCCTAGCTTATTTAGTTTTTTACAAGCTTATTTCGGGGCTTATTTGTGATTGGCTTAACTTTTTGTGGCCCTAAACCAGTTAAACCAAGGGAACATAGATCCACCATTTTAGCTTCACTAGAAAAGGACTAGTTGTTTGTTAGTTAAGTGGTCCTTCACTAGATAGTGACACCGAGCGAAATATGTAACAGGTGAAGCGAAACATGTAGGTTTATTTGTTAAGCGGAATATGTACGTTCTGTGCTAAGCGAAATATGCAGGTGAAAGTCAAGCGAAATATTACGATTAACTAAACCGAAACTCTGCCAGAAATTTTAACCAAGCGAAATATGTTTGTTACAAGTTCAAGCGGAATATGTTAAAACTCAAGCGAAACATGCAGTATTGAGTCCAAGCGAAATATGTTAAACTAAAGTGAAACATGAAAGAATGATTGCAAGCGAAATATGTTTATGTCGAAGCGAAACATGTTAAACTGACAAGCGAAATATGACAGTTACTTGCCAAGCGAAATATGTTTAGAAGTTTAGAATGCGCAACATGATGAAACTTTTCATTTTTTCCAAGCGAAAACATGCAACTTTTATTTTTCAAGACGAAACATGCAACGTTTAACCAAGAGAAATATGCAATCCTCAAGCGAAATATGTCAATTTTAATTTCACGGTTTTTCTATTGATTTTGTTAAAATTCCCGAACAAGTTAAATTCTGCCTTCTCGGTTTTAATCATAGTAGAGTTGTAAAAAGCCCGTGGAGTTAATTGCATTCATCTATCACCACAATCCAAATCAACACTTATAACATTAAGATCGATATTCCATTCACAACTCATCAAATGTCAAATTCAAATATCAATCTTACAAACTAATTCATCGAATGTTCTATCATAATGCTATTCATGGAAGCGGGGTAGCAAAGATCGTCACCAATGTTAGCAAGGGTATTACGTTCAGTGGAAATCCAGGAATTAAGGATACATTGACACCAAACCTAACAGTGAAATCATCATATTGTCTCCTAAAATCCAACATACACGTATCAATGGGCTGAGAGACAGTTCCAGTTGTTGAGAAGTAGTTCTGAAACAACTACAGAAAAGGTATATGGAGAAACTATAAGAATGTTTCACAAGACTTACCGCGATCAACTGAATGCTTGAAGCTCGGAATCCGTTCAGATCATTTCACAGGGTAGATAAACGATTTCTACTCCACAGTTGATGCTTGTACGAATGCATGTGAATTGTGGAAAGCCATTGAAAAGGTTTGAAACAAGTGTGAATAATCAATGTTCAAAGAATCTTGAAACCAATTTATTGGGAGTTTGGAAAATCAAAATCACAGGATGGTGGAATCACTTGAATCGTATTACTCACAGTTTTACCTAGTATGATGAATGAGTCTTCAAGAAATAAGTGTCATGTTAACAAAATCATCATGTGGAATGTTCCAGTTCTTACTTCAACTACAAACTAGAACTGGAAAAGTTTGTCGACACTTGTTAAGCAGAGTCAAGTGCTGGAAGATTGTCTTCTATCACAAACTTTATGACATTCTGAAGCAACACCAGAATGAAGTCAATGAGATAAGAGCTGAAAGATTAGCACGTACTGCTAATCCACTTGCACTTGTTGCTCAAAAACAACCAGGTTACCATCATCAAAAACCATCTATACTCAAACACTCAATATTCTCACCGATCACAACAATCTACCAGAAACAGAGGAAAAGCAATTGTTACCTCTTCTGCTCCTACTTATGATCCAGAACCTGATACGGTTACTGAAGATGATGAAATATCAAAGGACAAAGAGATTGACAAACTCATGGCTTTAATTTCTCTCTCGTTCAAGAAAATCTATAAAACCTTACCAAAAAATAACCTTCGAACTTCATCAAACACCAGTAGAGCTAATCAAGATAATTCTCCAAGAATCAACAGAGGCACTGGGTATGATAATCAGAGGGCAGTTAATGTTGTTGGGGCTAAAAAAAGTTGTTTTTTTTAAAGTTTCTTATTTTTATCTGTTTTACATATTTGCAAAAAGAAAATAAAAAAAAGTTTTTATCAAAAAGGGAGGCCAAGGATTCGAACCCTGGACCTCCCCCTTTGCACACATAAGTCCCACACAAACACACACTAGCCAACTGCCCTTGGGTCTTTTTCAGTTACTAGTGTGCACCATTTATCTTTTATACTCTTTTTTTCCTTTAAGCTTATAAGCACTTTTCTGCTTATAGCAGCTTATTTATAAGCTGTCTTTTCCAGCTTTTATTTTTCATAGAACCAGCTCAACTTTAACTACTTTTCTGTATTTTTTCAGATTTTTCCCGTTTCGTTTACTACTTTTAATTAATTTTTCTTTATAAAACTGTTTTTAATTCATAAAAAAATATTAAAAAGTCAAAAGAATATAATTCTTTTTTCAAAATTTTCTTTTATCATTTTGCACCTAGGAAAATTAATTTTGCACTCGTAGGGTTATTTTGCAAAAAATTGATTTTTAAAGAACGGGTTTCGAACCCCGTTCTCGTTTTCGTGTTTTAACTTTAATTACTTTAATTTTCATGTTCCCGTTGTAACACCCTCAAATCTGAGTATGCAGCAGAATATTGAATATCCGAGAGCGTTACATTATGGGTCAATAGCACAAGATATAAGAACGACCACTAAGTGTGACGTTTAAAAGATACGTTGGATAAACAAGTTTATTCGTTTATTACATAAGCACAATGCTTTAAACCGTTCTACGATAAAGTTAAAGACTTCGACATTTAGTAATTGTTCACATAACAAATATTATGACCCGAATCTCTAGCTTTGACATCCCAAAAGACCTCCAATGTATCACGGCATCTCATGCCCTACTGACCTGAAAAACATGCTTTAAAACGTCAACATAAAGTTGGTGAATTCATAGGTTTAATGTAACCAAAAGTAGGACCGCAAGATTTCCAAGTGTATGATTAAGCAACAGATGCAAACATCATCAAAAAGTAATTATTGTTTGCTAAGCTCATGACACCGAAGCTCGACCATTCTGTGTGCAATTAATTGCCAGAATAATGCCCTTTACGATGTTCTAACCCGAAACATCCCAACCCGACATGGTATACGTTTGTTGTCCGGTACACCGGCACAGTGAGCGCTACTCACCCAAACGGGGATGTCAATCCCAAATAGATCTATTTATAACATTCGCGCTCGCATAATGTAATTCCCAACTACGACTATGCAATTGACAGTTCATGATAATGGGCTCAGTGGGTTATCGCTACTTAGGCAAACACATAACCATTATATAAAATGTACCCTTGCGTCCAGTTTGTAAAACAAGCATGTTATCACCCCAAAGATATAAATCATTTATATAATTGTAAAAATGTGGGGCCATGAACTCACCTTAGCAGGTAGTTCCCAGTTTGATATAAATATCCAAGCAGGTATCGAAACCACACCGTCAAACACCTAAGTAAATACGGTCACGTCTTAGTTTACTTGTTTAAACTAACGACTCTATATATAAACTAAATTTCATTTTAAGTTTATATATACTGTTATCACTTGTTTTTATATATACTGTTATCACTTGTTTTTATATATACTGTTATCACTTGTTTTTATATACTGTTATCACTTGTGTGATGGTGCCCACGATTAATGTGTTTATTATTTCGATGAAAGTCGTAAACGTGAAATCGTTATTTAATAAATGTACTTTATTTATTAAAATCGTTATTAATTTAACCCGTTTATGAATATACTTATATTCGATTGTCTCGTTAAACGCTTAATTAATTCACTTTCGTTAATAAAATACCTCCAAGTATTTTATTTTTACACTATTAGTCCCTCCGGTTTAATAACTTATAAGTATTTACAATTTAAACTTTGTAGTTTCATTTTTGACAATACTATACCTTAACTTTTTAGAAAGTTACAATTTAAGCTCTTTTAATTCCAAAACAGCCCCTACTGTTTTAGAATGTTCATAATTTGTCCTTGAGGTTATAAAAGTAGTATTTACACTTTAAACCCTATAGTTTCGAAAATGACATAACTAATCCCTCAAGTTTACCAAAAAGTAGTTTATGTCTTTTATATTTTCTAACAGCCCCTCACTGTTTCAAAATCTTCATAAATGGTCCCTCAAGTTTATTTATTTCGTAAATGGCGATATAAGCCCTCTTAAGTTTCAAAAATTACACATTTGGTCCCTATACTTTCAAAAGTGCATTTTAACTCTAATTAAGTTTCAAGAAGTGACAAAAATGACTTTTTAAGTTTAATTAAGCTAGAAAAATAGTTTGGCTTATTAAATAAGCCTTTCGAGCTTATTTTAGGCTTAACGGGCCTTATTGGGCCCGTTAAGGTCCAATTTAGTTTCTAAGGGCCCAAACTAGTTTTAACAAGTTCTAATATGTTAATTAAGCCCATCTGAGTCCAATAAGCTATTAATAAGCTCAGCGAGCTTATTTTGGCTTATTTTGAGCTTATTGGACCCGAAAGCCCAATAGCTCCATTTGAAATTTACCCTTAAGGGTTTATGGGCTTTTCAAGCTCATTTCCAATCTATATTAAGCCCGCATAAGCTGTTTCTATTTCAGCTTATTTTCAATAAGCTAATAAGCACTTGAAATGGGCCGGTTAGGCCCATTAAGGCCCGATAGGGTTTTTAGCTTGTTTGGTTGGGTCCATTAGGGTCCATTAATATTATTAAGGTTCCTTAAGCACATTTAAGCCTCATAAGCTCTTTAATAAGCTGTCCGAGCTTATTAAGAGCTTACTTTGGCTCGTTAATGGGCTTTTTGGCCCATTAAGGGTCACGTTTGGTTCTTAAGAGAAATGAAAGCCCTAGGTCGAGTTTAACAATTATTTATAACTTACAAATAAGCTCACATGGCTTATAAATAAGCCATGGCTTATTTTACAAAGCCACGTGGGCCTGTTGGGCCACGAAAGTGGGCTGTCAAGCCCAAGGAGACCCGAAAAGGGTTCCTTAACCCTACTAATTGGTTTCTAGGGTTCGACACAAGGGTTAGCACTTGTTTTAACATTTTTAAACGTTACCCGTTACATGAGATCGATATATAAGCTTATATATGTGTTTACAAGCCACGTCCTTTCGTTAACACTAAATGTTTACGTGTAGTTTTGCGTTTTAACTATCCTAGCACCACACACGATCCAAGTGAGTAACATATGAGCGTGCGTGAGCCATGCATGGGTCGAACCATGCGTGTTTCACGTACCATTGAGTTATAAACTCGAACAATAAGCAAAATAGCCATATAACGACATTATATAAATAAGAAAATAACATAAGCTTGAGCTACTATTTACAAAAGGTCCTATGAGTTGGTTTCGTGTGTTCACTTGGTAACCCGACACCCAAACGTGTCTAAATAAGCTTCAAAGCTTATTAACCCAACCTCCTAGCTCGTGTATGCTTCCTAGGGTTCTTGAACTTAAGAAATGCAAAAGGGGTTCGAGTGTGGTTTGGTTTTGGGAAGTGACGAGTGAAATGAGACCAAATGGGTTATGTTTATACTTGAGAGTGTTTTAGAGTCTTAGAAATTTAGGAAGTGGACTAGGAAGCAAGTATTTATAGACAAAAAGCTAGTTAGGGTTTCTAGTCACACAATTACAAACCGAACGTGCCCTAGTTTAAATCTTTGAGTCTCTAGTCAAAATTCACGACACACACAACACCTAGAAAAGAACCAAGTGGCTAGATATTTGCAAATATCTTATAAGGACAAGATGTGACTAGCTTTAATGAGTTATGGGATGAACATGCCTTTCCTAAGACTTTCTAGTAGAAACACTAGGCGAAATAAACCAAGTGGCTAGATATTTCAAGAATAACCTTAAACAAAGACAAGATGTGACAAGCTTTAAATGAATTTAGGGAGGTACATACTTCTCTAAGACTTTCTAGTAAACTTAAAAGACTTTGTGATCATTACACATATATACACGATTTCCTTGATCTTTATTTGACTCCATTCGTGGGTTTTGGGACACTTAGCACAAGATTTTGATTAAATGTTGTGACTAGATATTTTAAATGGGTACCGGTTTAAGTCTAGGTAAGTCTAGGTATTTCCGTGGTATGTCTAAGTATATTTTATTGCGAAACGTAACTCAGTTACGTGACCAATCAAAATAAAACTGAGCAAGTTTGATAATTATTACTTAATTAAGTACTAGACACTCACTTGACACAAACTTTAATTTATTTAGTGACCATTCCCGTTAAATGATTCCTTTTAGTTTACGCGATTTAGCTTAAACGTCAAAATTAAAAGTAAACGCGTACCGGGCTAAAATAAATTGTTGACATTAAAGAGTCGTACAATACGTGAAAATCAGAAATGTTACAGTAAATGTTATCGATTCTAAGAGACATGTCGAGAAGATTCTTTTTGGAAATTTTCTATTTTTTAGATTTTGTATTTGTATATATATACCTGATTGTCCTCAGCATTG
>BQNB010176425.1:0-13063 GCA_026074375.1 Tanacetum coccineum
ATTCTTGGGTAAATTGGTCTAATAGCACCACCAGTTTATGCTATTTTTGGGGCAAATGGTCTAACAGTACTAACAGGCCTAGCATTACTAATTGGCCTAGCAGTACTAACTTTATGAACTGCTCTTTTCTCATTTTGCTTAACAGAAGTAATCAAACCTGTTTTTGTTAGTACTCCTGATAGGACAAATGTCTTTCTTAAATGAGGGTATTTTGAAAATTTTTAATGATTAACCCTTTTAGTATTATCCCATACTGGTTTGTCCACCCTTGGACCATTATTCACCATAGTTTTCAGCTTAGGTCTTGACTCTGTTTGTCATGAAAATTATAATCTTTGATCAAATGGTCAGCACTTTTACAGACAAAGCAAGCTTTTATTTTCTTAAAACCAATTCCTTGTTTTTGATCAATTTTATCAACTCTAGTTTTAACTGTTTGAGTCTCATTAGTCTTAACAAGACTAACTGTTTGCACTTCAGACACATCATCCTCATCATCTGGGTTCCAATCCTCAATGATAACTTTATTTCTCTTAACTGACTGTCTTAGGTTTTTGAGTATTTGCTTCATTTGTTTTACCTACAGTCTTACTTATTTTAGTATTAAGCTCAGTTGTTTTTGACTTAATTATTTTCTTCCTAATGGCATATTTATCTAAACCTGCAAATGATATGTCAGCTCTTGAGGTTAGGAAGTTCCCTGTTATAGGAGGGGTAACAACATGATACCCATCTGCTTTGGAGAACATATCATTTGTTGGTGTGATCTCTTCATCACTTGATCTGACCTTAAAAACACTCATACTAATCTCACTATCAGTTTCAGACTTGTTATTTATTTCATTCAATAGTGTGCCATATCCTAAACCATTTTTATCATTTGCACTTATTTGACTGTTGAGTATTTTATTAAGACTCTTGGATGATTCTTCCCATTTTTCTATCTTAACTTTTAACTCATATGTTTCCTTAACAACGTTTTCTAGTTCCATTTCAAGGTTGTTGATTTTTACTTCTCTGCACTTAAGCTCATAGTTTTGAAACTCATATTTTTCACCCCAAGCCAGTTCATTCTTTTCATGTCTAATTATTCTATATTCTAGAGACTCTAAGGCTAACTCATAACCCTGAATTTCTAGTCTGGCTCTGCTATGTTTTTCCCTTTCGCTATCAAAGTTCTTTTGAAGAGTTTTAAAAGACTCTAGACATTGTTTAGAATAGTTTTGTACCTCATTGTCAGAAGAACTTGATGAGCTTGAAGAGGAGATGGCCATTAAAGCATTATTGACTGGTCCTACATTAAAATTATTGCTCCAGCCTTGAGCCACCGGTGCTTGTAATGAAGATTCATTTGTTGGTGCATTCCTCCTGCCATTATCACCATATGACATTTTCCCTTGGTTCCTTCCTGATTTGTATTCCCTAGCAAAATGCCATGCCCTGTAACAATTGTAGCACTCAATTAATGACTTATCAAAGCCAACAGGTTGTTTTCCTTTGAAATCCAAGTTCCTTCCTGTCTTCATGAATCTCTGCACCATTCAGTTCAAACATGTACCTGCCATATAATATCATTTCTTCCAAAGTCATCTTGATCAAATCTGCTACAAATCCTAGTATTAAGTGGGAGGCACTAGTTGTTGTTGTGCAAAGACAGAATCACACTTCTTATCAACACCTGGAGGTAGGATGAAAACCTGACTTGATGAACTAGTTCCTTCAGCAGTATTAACTACAAAATTTCTACTAGTAGGACTAACTTCATTAGTGCTGCTTGTATTCTCAGAAGAAAGAAAAAGCCAAGTTCTGATAATTAGATGTGGAACTTAAAGACCTTTTCATCTCATCTTCATAGACCCTAAGGTTGTTGTAGAGATCATCAATATCAGTATGGTCTATGTCTGGCTTATTTCTCATGATTAAAGCAATTTGGCTCCATGAAGGATGAAGACTCTTCTTAGGAACTTTTGTTGATATTTTCCTTGATACTAGTTGAGCATAAACCTCAATTTAACTTTATGAGCTTTTAGAACCTATCATATGCTTATTCAATTACTTATCATTTGGTGCAGTGGTAAAAGTTTTCAAAATGTCTGATATTTTAGTATCAATTCCTATGATTTTTTGGAGTCATCATTTCTCTTCAAAAACTTATTTGATTGCATCCCAAAGAGACTTTAGCCATTTGGAACATTAATGAAATTTTAGGAGGATATTCATCAGGTTTTTGCTAAAAAGCAAGATTCTCTTAACTTTTCCTGATTTGTTTTGCAACCAGTTGTTTGGCAGTCTGAGGAGTAGGGGACAAGATTGTTCTCCTTGCTGGTGTAGCTTTCTTGGAAGATACTTGACAAATTGTGTCCCATAGGTTATGGTTTGTGTGTTAGATATATTGTCGCATTCTCATGCTCCAAATATCATATTCTCCCTTCTTGATGACAGGGATTTTCATTGCTGTTATAGTTGGCGGAGGAGTGTCTTGCTCTGCCATCTTTTTGATTTGATTGTAGGTCTGCTTCAAATAATGTAGTTTCATTCTTGATTCAGTGTATCACACAAGCTCTGATGACCTCATTATTGGCATCCCTTGGTGAATAGATTTGAACCTTTAGCTTGCAAATGGTTTAGTTACTTTAGATAAATCCAATGCAACAATAATGAAACACTAATTGAACACTATTGTTTTTGCGGAAACTAATCAACAATGCTATGAAGAAACAGTATTAACACAAAAGATTTTTATCAAACTTAACACTTCTGTATTATAACTTGAATTTTACTAGGTCTATAAGCTATTGATTGCTAATTGAGCTCTATTTGATCTCTATATGTTCTAACTATGCTAGGGTTCTTTTATACACCAAGGAAACCTAAGGGGCTTTACAAATGCGTATAGAAGCATAATGTATCCTTTCCTAAGTTATCCATGCATATCTCTAACTCTCAACTAACTTAGCATAAGCAAACTTAACTATTAACATAAACTAGTATCAAACTTTTAACCTATCATATTAACAATCTTTATTCTGGACTTTATTTCAACTTTAATCCACTACTAGTACTATCTATGCTAACTCTTCTACCGTCACTAACATGAGTACTAGCAGAACTAACCGTATTACTAACAGAATTAAGTCTAGAATATTTAATTCCCAACACTAACAGCATTAACTTTCACCAACAGTTGTAAGTTTATGCCTAACAACATTAACTTTCAACAGCAATAGTAAGTTTATGCCTAACAACATTAACTTTCAATTCCATTCCAAACACTCTGTATATTCAACTCTCTTTTTGTTTTTCAACTCACCACTTCTCTTAATTCTTTTACTCACCAAATCAACTGTGTTGTTTTTAACTTCTCACAGCTCTCTTTTCTGTTTTTCGTCTCACAAATTTCTCTTAATTCTTTTTCTCACCAATTCACTCTGTTTGTTTTTATATCCACATAATTTAACACTTTTTTTTGCTTTTACCTGCATAATGTTAGTCAACCAAACCAGAAAAATTAAAAGAACCTAGCATTTTGCTACAACTATCATAGTTGTTCTATTATCCATCAGTATTAAGTAAAACTAACAGCGAACATTACAATATTATGTAATAACTAGCAGTACTAATTATACTAAACAACATAAACTTTTAATGACATGTATAACAGTACTAATTCATACAAAACTCTACAAAATCTCATAAAGAGAGAAAATATTTTAAGATTTAGCATTCCCAATCTAGCATTAAATTATTGAAACCTAATTACATCAAATAAGCTTATATATGTAAATCTGCCACATTTCTTGTCAGTATGAATTTGACAATTTGATCAAATTCTTTTCCATTTTTTGCAATCCCTACTAAAATGATGTCTAATTCTATATGCTATTGGTTTTGAATAAAAAAACAAGATTTTAATGGTACTGTTATTGACAAAATAAAGATCTTGGTATGCATAAATATTGTACCCATTATCAAGTGAGTAAGTGATCTCTTAATCCAAAGCCACTTGTCCACAGCAACCTGGAATGCACCCTCATATTTCAGCTTTTGTCTGTTGGAATTTGCATCCATTGTTCTGGTTTTTGCTCTGCTCTTTTTGCCCCCCCTATGATATTAATCTTACATCAAGGTATTGATATACACTCTGTTGTTAGATTTACTCCTTATCCATGCCTTGCATCCAGCATGAATTCTCTTGCCTGTGTATGCTACCAAGAATCAAATAAGGGAATCTTTTTTAGATTCATAAGCTCCAATTTATAGTTGACCTTTTAAGTACCCTAAAAATCTTTTCACAGACATTAAAGATGTGACACTTTTGGATTGACTTGGTATCTAGCACATGGAACACACTGGCAAACATAATAATGGACTTGATGACCTGTATGATACATTAATGAACCTATCATTGGACCTATACAAATGAACATCCACTTCTTCCACCATCTTCACCTTGTTCAAAGGCTTTTGAGTTTCCTTTGTGTGCTTGTAGTCTTGCCTTCGGTAAACCAAATTTCTTTAGAATTCACCACATATTTATCTTGATAATAAATATGCCATCCTTCTTTGCTGTTACTTGACTAATAAATATGCCAATCTTCACTACATTAGGACTAGCAAAAATATACTTTTTTCCCATTTCTGATAATCGAAGTCTGTTAACTTTCCTCTCTGAAACCCATTGTCCAATAAATAAGTTGACAATGTTTCATACCAAGCTTTGGGTGCTTGATATAGCCCATATAATGCCTTTTCTACTTTGTATACACTGTTAGGAAAGTTTGAATCTTCAAATCCTGGTGGTTGACAAAATAGATTCCTTTCAATACTTACCATAAAGAAAGCACTCTTGACTCCATCTGTATAACAAAGTCTTTAATATGAGGAATAGGTTAAGTAATAGCCTAATTGATTCAATTCTGAACAGGGGCAAAAGACATCATCATAGTCAATCTCTTCTTTTTGTGTGTCTTGACGCAACTAGTACTTGCTTTATTTTTAATCACAATTCCTCTTTTGTCCTTTTTATTCCCGAAGACCCATTTAGTACCTATAGCCTATTTTTCATTAGGTAACTCTACTAAAGTCTAAACTTATTATAACTTTAATTGTAAAAGCTTTTCCTACATAGCCTCTTTCCAGCTTGGATCTTTCCAATGCATGAATTACCTTTTTGGGTTTCTTCTTGTGATTAAAAGCAGACTCAAAATGATATTTTGAAGTCTTTATGGTTTGTTACTTTGCTGAACCTGAACTAAAACACAAACCATTTTCTTTCAAATTCTTTGTCATTTTCTTTGTTTGAGTTCGGGATTCAAGTCTCTAATAATTTGATCAACTGAATGATAATCTTTGTGTATTAATTGTAGTTGGAATATACTGGACTTGGAATGTTGTATTTCTATAAATTATTCAAGGCTCAGACCCTCTCACCATTATCTTGAATCATCACTTGAGAGGTCAACTATGCTATAATCTTCAAAGCAGGAATATTGGGATCATCGGAAGTGCATCTTGTTTTTAACAACAGCAATTAATCTATTTGTGCTCAGCAGTATTCACATTGATAGTGCTGTTAACTCATTATATCCTTCTTTGATCAATTAATCTTCTACATATCTTTTCTTGGATCTTCACACCTTCTTTCATCATCAATTGAAGGTTTGGATCATTTAGTCCTACAATGGTGGCAGAATGTACTCTTTTGCCAGGTTCTGGTCTCTATTCTAGCTTTTACTTGCTCATATTACATGTTTTATTAACCCTACATTACACATTAAACTGATTTCTACAAAAAAATGGCGTAATAAATCATTGGAATTTGCTAAGTGCCATCAATATCAAAAAGCCAATTTGTCCACTTCCCCTGCAATATTAGGTTGTTATCTTACTAAATTGACATGCATGGTTCTCTATCAAACTATCTAGGTCTACTGATATGAAATACTTATTGCTTTACTATTGATTGAGTTACCCAACATAAGAAGCTTCATCAGCTTACCATTAAACTTGCCTATGTGATCTATGGTTTTGAGAATGGTACAGGACACCCAAATGGTCTCATAAAGCTAAAGTGGTTTTTTCTACAAGAAAAAGTTCATAAGGGGTTTGTTACTAAGGCTTTGTTTCTATACCCTATTTTTGCATATAAGAAAGAGTATTAAATGCTTCAGCCCAAAAAGTAGTTAGGTAGCTTGAGAATCGCTAGCATTGTTCTGAAGTAACATAATAGTGTTCTATTTTTTCTATCAGCATAACTCCATTTGTTGAGGAATTTTGCTAATAATGTCTCTACAATATACCTTTTCTCTACAAAGACTGAATCCATTCACTTATTTGAACTAGTTCCATTGTCACACCCTGATTAACCTTAACCATTTGATCTATTAGATTTTATACTCAAAATAAAGGAATTAAGAATTTTTCACTAGTCCTCATCCTTAGTAGCTAGAAGATTAACCTAACTATTCCTACTATATCATCTATGGACAATTGGCAATATTCTTTTTCATTAAGCTTTTTATAAATTTTGGACCAACAAATTCATATGCAAACTTATGTAAGTTTTGGATCAAATGTCTATGATGATCTTGGAGTTAATACTGCTAAGTTAGTGCTGCTGGTATAAATGTTAATGCTGCTGCTTACAACTACTGAAAGATTACAACTGTTAGAAGAGTTTCTACTGTCAGAAGGATAAAAACAAGAGAAAGGTTAAGTATGAAGATTGTTTATCAAGATTATTATGGGATAAGTATGAGATATTTTTTGTAAAAGATACGTAGATCTTATCTAAGTATAGAAGATTTGCTGTTATCAACTTAAAATTTATAGATGATTTGTAGTTATTTGTAAAGGACTAATTGAGGGTATAAAAGGGAGATCCAGGTTTTTAATATTACATATACATTTTTGATATATTAGCTTCAAAGGTTGTTAACACATCAAAGTTACTTACTTAGAGTACTATTATTATTGTGAATTATTAATATTGGGAGCTTTTTCCAGCGATATCATTGTTCATTGTTGTACTATTTACATAATTATTCTTCTAAGTATTAAAGAGTAGATTCCGCATACTCTTTAGTATTCACAAAGTTTCTACCATAATTATTTTAGTTCAATCCAAAATAACTTAACCTTTACAAGCCAATGAATCAATTTTAAGTTGGGATCAACAAGTGGTATCAGAGCTTGGGTTCTGAAACTTTGATCTAGAAGAAACTAACAAGAAGAACTTTTTATCATATAAGTAGAGATGGATCTGAAATTCACAAAACCACCTATCTAACTTGCAAAAGCATGCAGTTGCCCATTCTCAAATTGGGTGAATTATGATTATATGGAGGTAAGGATTAGAGCATTACTATCAAGTTACAAGACTTGCTCTATGGGATGTATAAGAATGGAAACTAATACAACAGGTACCTCAAAACATCATAAATTCTGATGGAACTCAACTACACTAATACCAGGTCCTATAACTGCTGATGAAAAGGTTCAAAAGAATATGAAGTAAAGGCAGAAGTTAATGTTACTGATTGCATTCCTTACTAAAATTTTTTGACCATTTAATCATCACCTCAAAGTTGCTAAGACTTTGTTTGCTGCTATACAAATAAGATTTGGTGGTAATGATGCCACAAAGAAGACTCTGAAGACTTTCTGAAAGCCAATATGTATAAGAACTTTTAGTGTCCTCTAAAGAACCCATAGGAGTCTCTTGTATCTATTTTTAAAAAGGCTTCAGAAAGATTGTAGTCAGCTGGCTATACTTGTGTGAAAAATTTTCACAAGAAGATCTCCATTATGGAATTTTTAGGATGATCTGCCTTTGAGTGGAATACTTATAATTACGGCTCTGGAAGATAAATATGATCTAAGAACACAATGAGTTTGATGATCTCTTTACATCTATTTTAAGATTGTTAGAACAAGGGTTAAAAACTACAAGTCAAGCTTATTGCCAAGTTATTAGAATATGGCTTTTGTGTCATCTAATTGCAGTACTAATGAAGGTTATATGCTTATTGGATTTGTATAGTAATCATTCTAGGTTAGCCCTGCTAGCACTCAAGTTAGCCACTGCTAGTACTCAAGTTAGTCTGCTTACTAAAGTAAATGACTCGGTTTTGCATTTTTGGCCCAGTCAAACCAAACGGGTATCAATAACTTGTATATGAGGCCTTGAACAAATCCATTATGTGACATAGAAGAGATGGATTTTCATAGAGGCCAGTTAGGAATTGCACTGAGCATGAGGATCAAGAAGGTTTTTCCAATACAAAATAACTTGCATAGATAATGGATTCACTTTTATTTAATAAAAGGGAAAAGTGAACATACTGGATATGAATCAGTCTTAAGGTGGAAGTGTTTACAACTGCGTAAGATAGGCGACACATTTGCAAGTGATAAAGCAGAGGTTCCTAGGAACAAAGATTTAGCAGAATTCAACAGATTACATATAGATTAATCGCTTTAGCCCCAAGTTTTGGTATGTTTTGTTGGGGTGAGATGCTACCCATAGGTGTCACAATATGTCACTGCTGCAGGAGGGTGATTGTGTGGGCTGTTCGTGGGGGGTATTAGCGGTGCGTAGTTTGTGAGTTGTTGTGTAATGTATCAATTGGTTCACTCCAAGCATTACATTCTCTTGTGAGCAGATGTGCGTGATTTGCGGGCTGGTAAGGACCGTGTTAAGGTTGTTACTGTTTGTGTTTTATCTGGGCGCTAATTATGGTCGTTATTATAAGCAGGGGTTTTAGTTCAGGATATTTTATGTAATTTATAGGAGTTGGTTGGGGTCCTAGTATTTTAGTTAGGTGGTATCATATTTATCTGTTAGTCGGCATAGTTTTTGTATAACATCTATATAAATGACGGCCACCGTTTACCATCATGTTGAAGAGCAAATAGGTCTTACTTCCCAAAACACACCCCCCCCCCCCCCACACCCCCCCCGATGAGGTTATTTTTTTGAGCAACTTGTGTTTCTGTAAAGAGACATCTCATATAAAGACTCAGATGTCAATTAGCATGCTTAAAAGTAAGTTAGAAAAGCTTAAGCAAGAAAAAGAAAGCAATCAACTTAAAATTAAAAAATTTGATAATGCTTCTAAGAGTCTAGATAAATTAATAGGGAGTCAGATACCTAACAAAAGTAGAAAAGGTATGGGGTTTGTAAGCTATAATGTTGTTCCACCTCCTCGTACAGGGTTATTTTCACCCCCAAATCTTGATTTGTCTTACTCTAGTCTAGAGGAGTCACAGTTAATTTTAAAGGGTTATTGACCTTAGAGTCTAGTACAGAGTGTTCAGTTGTAGTATTTCTAATGAGACCAGGGAATCTTCTTGAAGCCCCATTGGATGAGAGATGGTGTGCAGATGATAAAGTTAGAGAAGCAAAACTGTTTTTCCTACTGTTGCTAAAGATGGAATTTGTATAGACTTAACAACAAGAAAAAAACAGTTAGGAAACCAGTTAAGTATGCTGAAATGTATAGGTTACAAAGTCCTAGGGGAAATCAAATAAACTAGAATAATCATAAGTCCCAACAGCTAGGAAGTGACTTTGTGATGTACAATAAAGCTTGTTTTGTCTGTGGAAGTTTTGACCATGTGCAGGCTGACTGCAATTACCATCAAAAGGAAAGGGTGGTATCTGGGAATAATTATACAAGGGTGAATTACAATTATTCTGCTAAAAAAGTCTCACCCTAGTGCTCACAGGAACATGGTTCCAAGAGCAGTTTTAATGAAAACTGGCCTAAGATCACTTAATACTGCTAGGCCTGTTAATACTGCTCATCCCAAAACTATAGTTTATAGTGCTAGACCAATGTCACATTTTTCTAAATCAGCACAATCAACTGTAAAGATGCCCTGTCAAATAAGAACAGCACTAACTAACCAAAATTTTAGCCAAAAGATTAATACTACTAAGGGAAAAATTTTATACTGCTAGGCCAAAAGTAGTTAATATTGCTAAGCAAACTTCATGCAGTAGTTAATGCTGTGAAGGAAAAATTAGAGATAATGCTATTAGGTTTCTTCATGATGGGGTTTAGAGACTACCAAACTTAATAGTGACATCAATTACTTTGAAGAGAATATTAGTGTTGATGCACGAGCCAGATTCCAAGTCACGTGATGGCTTGGGTTACCCGAAAGGCAACTAATGTCCTTATTTTTTAGGTAGGGTCATTCTAAAAGAAGATCAAGGCTATGTTGACAGTGGATGCTCAAGGCACATGACAGGGAACATGTCCTATCTCTCAGACTTTAAGGAATTTGATGGAGGATATGTTACATTTGGGGGAGGAGCCAAACAGAGTGAAAATTACTGGATAAAAGAACTCTTAAACGGGTAAGGTTGATTTTAAGGATGTGTACTTTGTTCAAGGAGTTACAGTTTAACCTTTATTAGTGTTTAAACATATGTGTGACAAAAAGTAACACTGTTCTTTTACTGACACTGGATGTTTTGCTCGGTCTCCTGACTTCAAGTTAGCTGTGAAAGTAGGTTTTTACTTAAAGATCTGAAAGAAAATTGTACAGTGTCTGATATGAAGAATATTATCCATAAGATGGAGTTTAAGACTTTCTTGTTGCAAGGCCACAACTTGATGAATCCACTGATTGACATAGGGGCTTCGGTCATGTAAATTTTAAAATATTAATAATTGTTAAAGAAAATCTTGTGAGAGGTAACCTACCAAAACGTTTGAAATGCCACAAACTTGCGTTGCTTGCCTTAAGGGAAGCAACATAAAGTGTTGTTAGTCTAAGAATTCAGAAATCTAATACTCATTCTGTCATTCATGTTGCATATGGATTTCTTTGGTCCAAACTTTTTATGAGAAGCTTAATGAATAAGAAATATTGTCTTGATGATCCATGATGATATAGCAGATTGACTTGGGTTTTCATTATGGAGCATCTAAGGGATGAGACTATGGCATTCTTAAGAGATTTTCAAATAAGATGTAATCTAGTGATAAGAAAATTACCAAATTATCTGATAGTGACCATGGAACATAGTTCAAAAATAGAGTTATGAGTGAGTTTTGTGAAGAGAAAAGCATTAAGAAGGAATTTAGTGTAGCTATAACTCCTCAGCAAAATGGTGTTGTTGAAAGGAGAAATAAGACAGTAATTGAGGCTGCTAGAACTATATTAGCTGACTCTAAGTTACCTACTACATTTTAGGCTGAGGCAGTTAATATTGCTTGCTATATGCAGAATAGGGTATTAGTAGTTAAGCCTCATAACAAAACCCCTTATGAACTATTTAGAGGTAGAACACCTGCTCTAAGCTTCATAAGACCATTTGGGTGTCATGTTACCTTTCTTATACACTTAGATTATTTAGACAAGTTTGATGGACAGTCTGATGAAGGATTCTTTGGTGTGATTACTCATGATATAGTATGGCTTTTAGGTAATTACAACATTAGACTAGGAAAGTGAAGAAACTTGATATAGTTCTTAGAGGGATATGCTATTATTGCAGGGATGGACCAATGTGGTGTTCGATATTGATGTTCTAACAAATATTAATGTAATTTATGTGCACGTTGTTGTAGGTAACAAACTCTAAATGATCTTGTAGGTACAGAAGAACGTATTGGTTTAGATTCATTCTAGAAGGCAGACAGGATCTAGCCAAGATACATTTTTGATTCCACTATGAAACATGTTCTATATATGATAATTCTTTCAAAGAATTGATAGTTAATGATGAACACAAAACCTCTTAGTGATGCTAGAAAAAAGGATGATGAGGTGTATTAATGAGAGTAGGATTTGATGAACAAGAGGTGACATGAATATAGTACTCAAGATGTTAAGTCTACTGGGCCAAGTATTAATACTGTCAGTACTAAATGATTAATTTCTTGTAGTTTTTATATTAATATTGTTAGTCCAACAGTTACTCTGCTCCACTTGATGCCACACATAACTAGTTCTTTAGTTGATGATACAAAAAGTAGATTGAGCAAAATTACTACCTCATATTAGTTCCTTCTCTACGCCATATACAGAATCATAAAGATCATTCACTTGATCATGTGATTAGAGATGTGCAGTCTGGTGTACAGACAAGGAGAATGACAAAGACTTCAAATGAACAAGAGTTTATTAGTGTTGTTTATAAAGGGAAAACTCATGAAGACCTTCATATTTGTCTATTTGCTTGTTTTCTATCACAAGTAGAACCCAAAAAGGTAATTCAAGCTTTGACAGATCCAAGTTGGATAGAAGCAATGCAGGATGAGCTTCTACAGTTTAAATTACAAAAGGTTTGGACTTTGGTTGATTTACTATATGGCAAGAGGGCCATTAGAACTAAATGGGTCTACAGGAACAAGAAAGATGAGAGAGGCATTGTAATCAGAAACAAGGCAAGGTTGGTTGCACAGGGTTACACTCAAGAAGAAGGAATAGATTATGATGAGGTTTTTGCTCTAGTTGCTAGGATTGAAGCAATTAGGCTATTCTTAGCCTATGTCTCATTCAAAGACTTTATTGTGTACCAGATAGATGTGAAGAGTGCATTTCTGTATGGCAAGATTGAAGAGGAAGTTTATGTCTGTCAACCTCCAGTGTTTGAAGATCTAGAGTTCCCTAATAGAGTTTATAAGATAGAAAAGGCGTTATATGGTCTAAATCAAGCTCCTAGAGCTTGGTATGAGACTTTATCTACCTATTTATTGGACAATGGATTTCGAAGAGGCATAATAGATAAGACTTTGTTCATTAAAAAGGTTAAAGGTGATATTATACTAGTTCAAGTATATGTAGATGATATCATTTTTAGATCTATTAAGAAGAATTTATGCACTGAGTTTGAGAAATTAATGCATAAGAAGTTCCAGATGAGCTCTATGGGTGAGCTTACCTTCTTCTTAGGACTACAAGTGACATAGAAAAATGATGGAATTTTCATCAATCACGACAAGTATGTGGATGAAATTTTGAAGAAGTTTGGCTTTTCAACTATGAAGACAGCAAGTACACCTATGGAGACCTTAAAGCCTTTGATGAAGGATGAAAATGCTGA
>BQNB010176427.1:0-13063 GCA_026074375.1 Tanacetum coccineum
AGCAAAAAACACATAGTTTAAAACTTGTGTCCTCCTTTCTTCCCTTCCTGTTGTCCGGCCACCTTCACACACACACATACAAGTTTCATTTTTGAGTTTTAACCACTTAAATACATTAAAACATCACTCAAAAATAGTATAGGTTGATAAAGAAATCAAGTTTTAATTGGTTCTCTTCCTCCCTCTTTTCTTTTTGGTTCGAACGGCACCACAAACCCCTACAATATTGTCATTGGATTTTTCCAACCATCACACATCATTGTTATGATGATTCTATGACCATCCATCAAAGAAAAATAGACATGCAATGAGGTTTTATTTGAAGTTGATTTTTAGTGAAACAAGAGGGTTTTCGGTTTGGTTTGGTTTTGGTCGCAGGTTGGGTTCGAACCAAGGGCAAGGCACACAAAGGTGTGGTTTATTTATTTGTTGTTCCTTTGGTTGACTTGAGCTTGAGTTGGGGTTGCAAAAAGGGGTGTGGGATTATTTAATTTGGGTTGATTTAAGTTTTGGTTTGGTTTGGTGGGTTTGAGCCGCGGCATACACAAGAGGAACAAGGCGAGAAATTTATCGAGTCCGTTATCGCTTATATAGCATTGTAAGGTTCCCTTCGCATTGGTTTTTATTGGTTTTCGTTTATTTGATTGATTCGGTTATATGTGATGAAATCGATTGAAACTTGCGGCGTTTAGAATATTGTGGTATTGATATTAAAGTGGGATTAGAATAAAAATATAAGCCATATTAGATATGTTTTTGACGAGTTTTTGGGGTCAAAAACGAGTTTTGACGCATTTTGTAACGGGTCATTTTGACCAGAAAACGGAACATGGGATTCGGGGTTTGAGATTTTGAAAAGTCAGATTTTGGTTTACAAACTATAACAAATTATATTTTTACGAACGTTTTGATATAAAATGGGACCTCTAACTCCCAATAACGAAGAAACTGGAGCGGAATCGAAATATACACTTTAGTAGAAAAATGGGTTATTTTTAATATATATTAAATCTGACAGATTTGGTGATTAAATGATTGGAGCACTTTCGAGTCCGTTTCGGCCTTCCGGCGAAACACGAAAGTTGTTCGGAATAACGTTTTACTTAAATTCTCTTTTTGATCAAAGTCACGAAAGTGTGATGTAACGGGTCAAAACCCAAGGTCAAAGTTCCTGCAGATTTTTGCAGGGGCGATTTGGTCATTTTCTGTCGAGTTTCGGGTCTCGACTAAAACTAAAAAGTTGTCCGGAATATCGTTTCGCATAAAATCTCTTTTCTGTCCGAGTTGTGAAAAGGTGATCTAGTGAGTCGTTTTAGTCGGGTCAGACTTAGAAAAATAAATATATAAAAGTCAAACATAAAAAGTCAAGAGACTTTAATTAAACTTTATCGGTTGAGATGCCTATCTATCGATTAATAAAGTAATGTCGATTAATATACTACTGTAAGTAATTATTTTGAGACCGTTGGTCGACTCTAAAAACGGAATGTCTAAAAATAGTAACTTTCAAAAAATAGAAAGTTTCCTAAAATGGAAAGTTGTCGTTAAGCGATGTACGATATAAAATAAGAGAATGATCGTAATCTAACATCGAATTAACATTCGAAACTCAAAATGGTGCATCTAAATGAATAAAAATGCATCTAATGCAAGTCATTGCATCTCAAATGTTTCGTTTTATTCACTTCTCACCACTTCTTATTTTAATTTACTTCTCACTGGATCCCTAATATATATATATATATATATATGATTTTGTTGATACGATGTACGCATCGTTGATTATACTTTTCGGTATAGTAATCGAGCGACGTAATTTATAGGTCGTGGTCGTGTTCATCGACTTTCCGTAGATTGTTTCGATTATTGATCGTTGGCTTTTGATCAAGGTGAGTTTATAGCCTCGCTTTTAAAGTTTTCAATGTTTTTAACTCCGCGAGGGGGATATATTGCTTGTTTTGTGAAATTGAACGCAAACTGTTTTTGATACTTGAATATGATTCCTTCGCTACTGAGTATATGCCTTTTTGCTGTGTGACCGTTAGTTACCATGTGTTGGTGAACGCTAATGCATTAAATAGATCTATTGGGTTTGACAACCCTGTCCGGGGTTTGAATCCGTTGGGACCACCCTGTCAAACGGACATTTTGTGGTTAGTATTAGGGGAAGTGACATACTTCCCGGTCATGATTTCGTCCTACGGGATGAATGTGTTAAGTTTCGGCGCACGGGCTCTTTAGTTGGAAATCACTATTTTTATAACTTGACTTACGAGCCAACGTTATGAGTAAAAGACTCGGTCACCCCGTATATTTATTGTTTATAATAGTTCGTAGTTTAATAGTTAATCGTATGTCTTTCGGTTTTAAGCCGGGTACTAATACCCGGTATTTTGTAAAAAACTATATAAGCCTCTTCCAACTTTGGAAGAGGTAAGCTAGTCATTTTCACTTTTCTTATCAAACACATTTTCTCTCTCTAGAAAATCCCTCTCATGTGTTTCTCTCTCTAGAAACTAGCCCAATCACAAGAATCATCACCCGTGTTATGAATTAAACGATCCTACAATTGGTATCAGAGCCTAGTTGGATTCGTGATTGATTTGTGTGGTTAAATAAGCTAAATTTCGTGGCTTATTTTGTTTAGAAAAGCCCACGGCTCAAAAAGATTATTCGGGCTTACTTTGTTGGTTAATCTTGTGGTTATTCATGCTATAAATGCTAAGGAAGAAGTATTGTTGCTATTACAAGTGATTCTCAAGCCTCAAGATCGAAAACAAAGCTTATAAGGTTCGAATTATTTTGGTGTTCTTCGTGGAGAGTTGCTTCGTATCTTTTGATCCAGGAAGAAACACATGATATTGGAAGGTTAATCTTCATACACCATCATTGTGTTACATGTTTTAGCTTTGTTTCGTGGTTAAAAGGCTCAAATGGATTGATGTTGCTTAAATCGAGCTAGTGTTCATCGTGGAGAGTTGGTTATGATATTGTTTTCTAGCCGGCGATTTGACAAGGCTTGACTAAGTCAAAGGCGAGTTAACTGGGTCAAAGGCGAGTTGACTGAGTTTAGTGGCGAGTTGGCTTGAAAATAATAGCCGGCGAGTTGGTAAAAGGTACGGCGAGTTGCTAAAACACACGGCGAGTTGCTTAGTTTATTGGCAGCGAGTTATACAGGTTGAAGGCGGTTTGAATATTTTATTAGAAAAATACGAACAGAAGCTATGGCGGTTTGAAAACTCTACGGCGGGTTGCTCAAAAACCTAGACAGCGGTTTGAGTATTATATTGGCGGCGAGTTGTTCATGGTGGCAGCGGTTTTTTCATTTTTTACCGCATCTAACTAATCATTTAAAACTTGATCGTCAACATGATCTGTTTACAAAAGTTATGCCAAAATATCTAAGAGAGATATACTAAAATATATGATGATCATGACACAATAACCGTCTCAAAAATTATCCCCATCATCATGTAATAACAACACGTACGAGCTCATCGCTCATTTTGCCAGATTAATTCACGAGGTATGAGATCATCACTACACAGACAGAAACCGTAAAATCCTGACCTTTTTGAGAAGTTTAGCATAGCCACATTAAGATTGTTTGCACTAAGCATGAACCGAACTAAAATATCTCGCATTTTAGTGATAGATAGTCACAAGCAGTCTTTTAACAAATTTGTACAGATGGTCTCTTTTAATTAGTATAATTTTTAGTTAATTTCTTTTAACTTAGTGTATATATATTTTTAAGACAAAACAAATGATTGTACTGTAATCTTTGCATGTTCTTAAAATATAGTTACGGGTAGGTTCTTCATGATATGCATATGAGAGGGAAAATAGGGTTTAGAGATGGTGATAGATAGAGAAAAATATATAGTGCATGCATACATGATAGAAATATAGATAGATGAGAAAGAGACAAATTAAGAACATAGAACAGCTATATTGGCGCAAACAACTAATTTATCTGTTATGAATTCCGAGGACCCAAACATCTGCTATCAATATTGCACAGGAGAACAGAAAGGTATAAAAGCTGACATGCGTGCTACGAATATCTTACTTCAAGCTATACAAAAGAAATCTTACACCTTCAACCATTATACTAATGCCAAAGAATTTGGGACAATGGAAGATGATTTGGAAGGTTCTGAGTTAACAAAAGGGATGACAGGGAATCACAATTATACGATGGAAATTTGAACGCTTCTATCAAATCAAAAGAGAGACCATTCATGTTTACTATGTTAGGTTTTCGAAGCTCATTAATTACATGAGAAACATCAAGTATGACCATGTTCCAGAATGCAGCTTAATCTAAATTTTGTGAACAAATGTTACTGAATGGAGCAGATTCATAACTGGAAGTAAAACTCAACAGAGGTTTGAAAGAGTCTAACTTTGATCAGTTGTATGCTTACTTGAAGCAACATGAGGTGCATGCTAATGAGAACAGAATGATGATGGAAAGGTTCATTCAACCAACTAATGATCCTTTGGCACTAGTGTTAATGCTCGGTTCAGCATATCCACACACATCATTTGAGTCTCCACAATTCTCAAATTCAACCATCACTTGTTGATAACTGTCAAATGGACACAGGAAGCACTTCAAAGGTAAACTGATTGAAACGCCTAAACTAACACACTTGCCCTCCTCAGAAGTATCTGTTGCAAGGAACAAAGGTACAGTTCAGATGACAATGTTGTTGTAAGGATGTTCGTGATAGATACAATATGAATAATAAGGAAGGACATTCGAGGAACATACAAGAGGCAATGTTGTAGCTGGGAATGTTGGATGGTCAGAACAGAGTTGGAAAACATGAATCCTGGTCAATGCTAACCCATTATGTGCTACAACTGCAAAGGTATCGGGCACATAGTACGAGAATGTCCACAACACCAAAGCGTCCTACAGGATTAGACTACTTCAAAGAAAGATGCGGCTGATGAATGCTCATGAAAATGGTGTTGTACTTGGTTGAAAAGCAGTTGTTGTTCTTGCAGGAGAATAAGTCACCAAATTTTGATGCGATGTAATGATTTGGCATCTATTGTGGACCATGTCTTTTGAAGCTGATCAATGCGATGCATTCGACTCTGATGTTGATGAGGCTCCCACCACACAGACATGTTCATGCAAATCTTTCATCTTGAAAGATCCAATCTTTACGATGATTCCGAGACTTCATATGACTCGGAATATCTACGTTTGAGGTACAAGATCATGATACTTTGTAGTTCATATGGATGAGTATCATGATGTACACGAGATGCAAAGGGATGTTACACACAACTACGTTGTTTCAAGCTCTGATGTTGAATATACGAGTGATAGTAATATTATTCCGTATGATCAGTATGTGGAAGACAACGAAGAACATGTTGTACAAAGTAATGTATCTTCTGTACGAAATGATACATTGATGTCAATTCTTGATGAAATGCATGAACAGGGTGTCCAAAGTATGTCAGCAAATAAGAGGTTTAAAGTAGTTTAATTGACACATTGACTTCTGAAAACTTGCGAGATATAAGGAAACTTGTTCGGGGTGTATGAACCAACGGCTAAGTTTGAATTAATTGATAGGACGAAAGATTTCATGAACAAATGTGAAAAATTATCTCTGAACGAAATCGAAAAGAAACTTCTTTAAAATCGAGAACTTCATTCTGCTCAATTGCACACTTCGTTCTACTCTTAACCCACCCATCATAAGATAGTGACGGGAATAAGCGATCATTTGAAAAAGGATTTTCAAACTAAAGAAGGACAAATTCCTTGAAGAGTTTTTAGACATTTAAAAAGGCTAAAAGAAAATGTTGAGTACGATTATTACAACAAGATCAATCTGTACAAAACGGTTCACATGTTATGTAAACCAAAATCATTTTTATGATGAAAAGAACAAGGTAGTGTAGGCTACAAAATTTACATTATGTCTCACCCGTGCAAGCAAGTTCAACCAGCCCTCTATAATGGTCATGTATTAGTCATGTCCAATCATGCACGTCCTGTTGTGCATGACTCAGAGGACACTCGTGATATGGCTGAGATAACTAGGAAAAGAATGATGGAGAAAATGCAAAGCCCTCAATGTGTGGAAAATAAAGTTAGGATTGCCCCCCCAGATTACTCGAAGGAGAACCTTCTTGCAACCTTTGCTCCACAAAGAAATCTGACCCCAGAACAGATATTTTGGTCCATAGATAATAATGACAGGAAAAAGGCTGAGACCTCAGTTCCAAAACCACTTTCAGCATTGACAGTGTATCCACCCAATACTCCTGTCAAGCTTGTCCCCAGAGTTCTTCCAACTAAAAGTCAAGTGAAGATTAATCTTTATGTACTCACACAACTTTTTACGGAATTTGACAAAACTTGCAAAAAGAGAATCACCCCAACAGGTGTTACAGAAGGGGAAAGAGGTTTTGAGCAAACAAAAAGATGTTACCTCACTGAAGTTATTCCATTTTTCAAAACTCTTGAAGATCACTTTGAAGGGTTTCAAAACGACCTCTTTATAGAAGTCCAAAGTTATGAAGAAATTTTTGATCAATTGTCTTTTTTTTTTTTTTGTTCTTTTAGCATGGAGGTGGTCTGATGTCGTGGACAGCAATGTTGCTTGAAATTGCTAAAGAAAAACCTTCTCATTGAAAATGAGAATCTGATTGCTAATTGTTTGTCGAATCAACTATTGTATGATGTGGGGAAAAATCATAGTTGTCTAGATATTGGAAATGAGATGTCTAAGTTCAAATGAGATAAAAACATGTTCAAAAACTTGAAAAGGGAATACCCTAAATTTGCAATTGAAGTATACAACACCTTCAATCGAAAAGTTTTGACAATAACAAATCACAAACCCCCCCCACCCCCCCCCACCCCACACCCCCCCCCCCCCCCCTCTCTGGATGTTCCTTGAATTTAAACTATTTTTTTCAAGTTTAACAATCTAGAAATCTGATTCAAGAAAAAGTCAACTGATTAGAGACTTGAAAGTTCTAGTCTCTAATGTGAATGACAGAAGCTGTGAGCGTTATAATGCTAACGATGTCACTGATCTTATTGAACAAAATGAATGCGTTAGAATAGAACTAGAAGAGGTGAAGCAGCATTACAAGGAATTGTTTGACTCTATTCAGATCACGCGTGCTTCCACTAATGAAAAGACATCTTCCTTGTTAACATAGATTGGGTTCTAAAAGGGATCATTTAGAAGGCAATATGAAAGTTGCCGCTACGAAGTTCTTTCAAAACAAAAGCTCTTGCTCCTGGTATGTATGCCATACGATGTGTAACAATCCCTCCTAGCCTTAAGATCAATAGGAAAGCTCATTTAACCTATTTCAACCATATTAAGGAGAGTGTAGAAAAAGTTAGGGAGATTGGTAGAGGAAGCCTAGAATAGTTTAAACCACTGGATAATGTACTTAATATGCTTGTCAATTACATTAACTTTCTCAGGAATGGGTAGAATATGTTATTGGCACTCCTGCCCAAAAGATTCACCGAAAGAGTTAGCCAAGGCTACACTTTATCCCTCTAACTAGGAAAAAGCAAGTTAATTTTACTCGACTAACAGTAGTACATCTATTATAACACACAGAAAAAGGAGGGCTCCAGAAAAACTCAACAGTCTAATGTCCAGGTGATTCTTCTCAGGAGTAAGAAGCTCACTCGTGAAAGCATATCAAAGCCTAGAAGAAGCAAACAAAGCCCTATAGGATCCTGCTAGCTAGAGTGTGCAATAACAAGAAAGTAGAAGAAACATCCTAGAACACATAAGTCTGTTTGGACAAAAGTGAATCGAGTTGATTCTAGCATTAGCTCTAAGCATGTTGTAATTAATTCGAATTCTGAATCTGTGTGCAAAACGTGTAACAAACGTTTGAATTATGAAAATCATGAAATGTGTGTTGTTAATATTTTGAGATATGTGAATGATACCCCCACTGTTAAAATTGTCTTGAATAAAGGGAAGCAGATTTGGAAACCAAAAGGCAAACTGTCTGATAACAGTTTGAACAAGACCAGATAGGATTTGGCAACCAAAAGCAAAACATGTTGATAACAGTTTGAAAGACCAAGGCAGGTTTTGCGAACAGCAACCGGGACAACTATTTGCTAATGTTGGTTATCAATGGAGACTCACAGGAAAGAAATTCACCTCAGGAAAACTTAATTGTGGTTATCAATGGAGACCCACAGCAAAGAAATTTGCCTTAGGAGAACTGTGCCCTTTAACTAGGCTTCTTGTGACATGTACTACTATGTCAGCTAACCAACAGGACCCCAACACAAATTGGGGATCCGAAATTCCAAACCCTCCAAATTCGACTGTTTTCAAATGCAGGTGGTACAGATCATCCTTTGGTATCTGGACTCAGGCTGTTCAAAACTCGATTTAGAGGAATGAATGGCTCCTGTACGCATCAGTTTAGGACCCGAGCCTTTCATGATGACCCCTGGACAACTAATTTCAGGGGGATTTTTTCAGCCCCATCCACATTTTCCCTGCAACTACAAACATTCCACCGACAGATAAAGATCTGGAGATTTTATTCCAACCGATGTTCGATGAATACTTTGAGCAATCTACAGATAGTGAACCAGTACCTACGGCTACTGTTGTTAACGCGCCAATTGTTTCTATGAATACATCTGTTTCCTACAACGATTGCCTCAG
Organism: Tanacetum coccineum; assembly: GCA_026074375.1. Lineage (NCBI taxonomy): Eukaryota > Viridiplantae > Streptophyta > Magnoliopsida > Asterales > Asteraceae > Tanacetum > Tanacetum coccineum. Next base: position 8,703 of record BQNB010176427.1, read on the forward strand.
ATGCACTTCTACAAGTCATTCACTGTATCCGTACGAGTGCTTCATCCAGTCTTTCCTCAAGGTGTTGCAGCTGGACCAACTATCGAAGACACCTCAATTACTCAAGCTGACCTTCATCCCTCAGTTAACCCTGTTGAAGGAGAACCTAGTTCTGCACAGTCAACATCGGGGGATGTTAGTTTAGCTGAACCATCCAAAGTGAATCAACCTCCGGATCATTCTTCAGAAAAATGGACCAAGGCATCTCCCTCTTGTATTAATATCGTTGGTATTCCTTTCTCGTCCGGTTCACCAAGAAAACAGTTAGCTTCCGATGCTTTGTGGTGATGTTACCATACCGTACTGTCAAAAGTCGAACCAAAGAACTTCAAAATGGCCGTGAATGAAGATAGCTGGTTTGAAGCTATGTAAGACGAAGTTCACGAATTTGATCGACTTAAAGTATGGGACACTAAGTACACCGTCGCCTTTAAGAAAGAGAGATGTGTAATATGAAGTGTCCTCTTGTATCCTTTGTACATAGTACATAAAAATAGAACTTGGTAAATATTTTAAGTCATTTGGAAATTACAAAATGGTTTTTCAATTACTTCAAATTGCAACCTGGTTCTCATATGAGGAAAGAATTGTCGTCTGAAGAAACTGTTCCTAACAACGGGTATATTAATTTTACTCTAGCATGGCATTACTTTATATCCATGCAATTTGGCATTAATGTACGTTTCAGCTGCTTTTTCTTCAATTCGGATAGAAGTTTCCTGTTTGATAACCAAATAATTTTTCTAATTGAAATCTTCAAATTTATTGTGTTAACCACGGTGGTTAAATGAGTTGTTTGAAAATCATTCGCGTCATTTGAACTCATCAATGGACTACTGCTCTCCTTCAACTAGAAAATGGGTCATCGATTGAGGTGGGAGTGTTGTTTAAATTTAATGTCTGTGTGCCGATTGGAAAGTGTAACCGGGGTCTTGGAGAGACAAAGAAGATAAGGAACCAAATCTTCAAAGCTATCCCTGCATCAGCTATGATGTTCCCTATAGCGTAACAGAGACTCTGATACACTTCAACACTTCCACCACCACCACCTCCAACTACTAAAACCCAGGTCATCGAGATATTTGGAGAGTAAGTTAAGATCAGAAATCTCGAATGCATCATTAGTGGAGACTCAGAGATTTTCGGCTACCAAACGAATACAGAGAAGTGAATGATTAAGTTCAATATCATCGGTAATGCAACATAATCTTGTACATTTTAGTTGTATCGGAATTTGATGTGAGTTCAGAGTATGAATCTTTAATGAGTTTTCATTAAACTTAAAAACCAGGTTTTGAATGTTTACGAAAAAATCTGTTCAAAATTATCATTATCTGTACACTAAACCAAATAACACCTAACGTTTAAGGGGGAGCATTAATATGTTCCATACACAGCTTGTAACTAAAATATGATCATACATCTAAGGTTCTCAAGGTGTATTCTCCACCCCCATGTGCTAAACATTTTGAACTACCGTCCTGTACATGTGGAGGGGGATTATCTTATGTAATTGTGTGATTCGGACTGTGTGTAAATCCGATAATGTAGATCTTGTGAGTGTATAGTGTTTGTGTGGTAGATTGGTTCTAGCTAAGATGAGGACTCGACATTTAGCTTAGTGTCAAAAAATAACGTAAGCGACGTGTAAACGGTTTTCTTCGCCTGAAGGGAGCTTGTTGATATAGTGAAATCTCGAGTAGGATACTCGAGGAGTATAGTAGGGCAAAGAAGAGCTTCGTAGCCGAACCACTATAAATCTTGGTGTCTTGGTTTGGTTGTTCCTTCTCTCATCTCTTTATATATTGTTGTGATTGTCATTTAACTTTAGTTTAGATATTTACATTATTGATTCATATAGTTGATTGGTTGAACATACAACTTGAATCTAAGAATTTTGAAAGCAAACTTTTAAAACATAAAACGAACCTGTAAACTATTCAACCCCCCCCTTCTAGTTTCCACAATTGGTATCAGAAGCCATGGTCACTCAAGATTTTTAAAATATACTGTATTTTAAAGCTTGGATCGATCTTTAGATTCTGACAAATATCTAGAAGGGCAATCTATGCAAAGACCACCACTTTTTGAAAGTGACAGTTTTATTTATTGGAAAAATAGATTCAAGACATATGTTAAATCAAAAGATCTTGATCTCTGGCATGTTATTACTAATGGTGATTTTCAACCTAGTCAACAATATTCAGAAACCAAATTAGATGAGGTTATCTCTTTTGAAAAACAAAATGATGATCTTAAAAAGAAGCTTGCAAAAAATAACGAAGCTAAAATGGTCATTTACAATGCTTTGCCAAGAAAATAATATGAAAGAATTTTTATGTGTAATACGGCAAAAGAAATTTGGAAAACTTTGTTAATCACCCATCTAGGTAATAACCAAGTCAAAGATAACAAGATCAACCTTTTGGTACAACAATATAACAATTTGTCATATCTGAAGACGAAACTATAGATAGTGTTTTTGCAAGATTTAATACTATCATTACTAGTCTAAAAGCTCTTGATGAAGGTTATTCTAGCAAGAACTATGTTAGGAAGTTTCTTAGGGCTCTACATCCTAAATGGAGAGCAAAGGTCATGGCGATTGAAGAGTCGAAAGAGTTAACATCACCGTCTGTTGATGAGCTCATTGGAAACCTCAAAGTCCATAAGATGATCATCAAGAAAGATTCCAAAATAGTCAAAGCTAAAAGAGAAAGGAGATCTCTAGCTTTAAAGGCTAAGAAGGAATCTAGTGATGAGGAGTGTTCGACTTCCGGAAGTGAAGATAAAGAATACGACATGGCGGTTAGAGACTTCAAGAAGTTCTTTAAGAGAAGAGGTAGATTCGTGAGACAACCTCGGAACGATAAAAAGACGTTCCAAATAAGCCGTGATGACAAGAACGGTAAAAATGATAGAAAATGCTTTAGATGCGGCGATCCAAACCATCTTATTGGAGAATGTCCAAGACCACCAAATGACCAGAACCAAAGAGCTTTTGTCGGAGGTTGCTAGATATGAGTAAAAGACTCGGTCACCCCGTATATTTATTGTTTATAATAGTTCGTAGTTTAATAGTTAATCGTATGTCTTTCAGTTTTAAGCCGGGTACTAATACCCGGTATTTTGTAAAAACTATATAAGCCTCTTCTAACTTTGGAAGAGGCAAGCTAGTCAATAATCATTTTCACTTTAACACATACACTTTCTCTCTCTAGAAAATCTCTCTATGTGTTTCTCTCTCTAGAAACTAGCCCAATCACAAGAATCATCACCGTGTTATGAATTAAACGATCCTACAATTGGTATCAGAGCCTAGTTGGATTCGTGATTGATTTGTGTGGTTAAATAAGCTAAATTTCGTGGCTTATTTTGTTTAGAAAAGCCCACGGCTCAAAAAGATTATTCGGGCTTACTTTGTTGGTTAATCTTGTGGTTATTCATGCTATAAATGCTAAGGAAGAAGTATTGTTGCTATTACAAGTGATTCTCAAGCCTCAAGATCGAAAACAAAGCTTATAAGGTTCGAATTATTTTGGTGTTCTTCGTGGAGAGTTGCTTCGTATCTTTTGATCCAGGAAGAAACACATGATATTGGAAGGTTAATCTTCATACACCATCATTGTGTTACATGTTTTAGCTTTGTTTCGTGGTTAAAAGGCTCAAATGGATTGATGTTGCTTAAATCGAGCTAGTGTTCATCGTGGAGAGTTGGTTATTATATTGTTTTCTAGCCGGCGATTTGACAAGGTTAGGGACAAGATCCACGTTTTAAGGAAAAGGTAAGCGGCGGTTTGACTAAGTCAAAGGCGAGTTGACTGGGTCAAAGGCGAGTTGACTGAGTTTAGTGGCGAGTTGGCTTGAAAATAATAGCCGGCGAGTTGGTAAAAGGTACGGCGAGTTGCTAAAACACACGGCGAGTTGCTAAGATTATAGGCAGCGAGTTGCTCACGGCGAGTTGCTTAGTTTATTGGCAGCGAGTTATACAGGTTGAAGGCGGTTTGAATATTTTATTAGAAAAATACGAACAGAAGCTATGGCGGTTTGAAAACTCTACGGCTGGTTGCTTAAAAACCTAGACAGCGGTTTGAGTATTATATTGGCGGCGAGTTGTTCAAGGTGGCAGCGGTTTGATTAAAATATAGGAGGCGGTTTGATTAAAATATAGGAGTTGTTCAAGGTGGCAGCGGTTGTTCAAGGTCCAGACGACACCCCTTTTAGCGACACTTTTTGGCGAAAAAATTAAGTAATTTGTAATTTTTTCTCTATAGCCTTTTTAACTTATTTTTACATCAAATTCAAATTTTGGTAATAGGGTC
>BQNB010176429.1:0-13062 GCA_026074375.1 Tanacetum coccineum
TGGAGTCCTTATGCGGATACCCCTTCAAGTGCTTCTTGGACGCATACAAGGGGTATCACCAAATCCAAATGGCCAAGGAATCAAAGCGCGCCTGGATAGACATAAAGGTAGGTGGGTAGAGGAATTATCACATGTCTTGTGGGCACATCGCACAACAATAAAAGTTAGCACAGGGGACACTCCCTTCTCTCTTGTCTATGGGACGGAAGCCGTTATACCAGCCGAAATTGGAATGCCAACTATTCGTACCGCGGAGGTCAATATCGCAACCAATGACGACGAGTGACGTATAGACTTGGACATATTGGAGGAAAGGCGCGAACAAGCAGCCATACGTGAGGAAAAAGCAAAGTTACAAATGAAGGGATACTATGACGCTAAAGTTCGAGGAGTCTCATTTAGACCAGGAGACTTCGTGTATCGTGCTAACGACGCACGTTAAGCCACGCGGAAGACCACAGGTGAAGCTGGGGTCAAAGTGGGTAGGACCCTACGAGGTTACGGAAGCACTTGGAAAAGGAGCATACAAGCTGCGTTACATAGACGGGCGTGAGTTGCCCTGTACGTGGAATATCTGCAATCTCAAGAAATGCTATCTTTAGGAAAGTGCTCACTGGGTATATGCGTGCTTATTTTTTTTTAAGACACTTGTTTTTCATTTTTGCAAGTACTACTTACATGTCGTGGTTTCTAGCTAACTCCGCGACACGATTCACTTTACATGCTTATTATGAATACCTATTTATGTCTCAATATTGTTGTTACATTATTATGTGCCTACGCGGCGTGCATGCACCTAATAACCCTACGATGGGAAAAGGATGAGTAAACCTACTAAATGACTCGTTGAGTAAGAGGGTTGCAAACCCACATCTTCATTGGCATCATGAATCCTTTTTAAACACCTTTCTCTCGAGTCGTTGGATTAAGTTGCAATGCGATTCCACGATGGATGCGCTGCAGGCACACAGTTGGCATGTTTTAACTAAATTGGGTGTCAATAACTTTTGACTTCTTGATATGGTATTCGCGGTACGCCGCATGTAATTGTAATGTCAACCCATACATATAAACTTAGCATATTTTGCAGTCATGAACTTTGTAATGACTATGTTCACAACAATTTGACAATGGCACATCACAAACAAGTCTTTCATGCAAAGGCAACTAATTGTGCACAAACATATTGTCACTTTATAACTCTATTGTGTGCGTTAAATTCGCACAAGCCACAATGACAATACGACCCTTACTGGTGGGTCCAAAAGGACAGTTTTTTACAACAGAACAATGAGTTTGGTTGAAGAACATTTGCTATCTTACACTAATTACAATACAGTTTGCACAAGGGAAGAATTAAAAGACATAGATTTCTTATTACACAAGCAACAAACGACCTCGCTCTGAACTGCCAACTTGGTACGCAGAATTTCCAGCCTCCTCAAGCTTCCCCAGAAGTTCACTATCTTTCGGTGACACAGTCGCCACGCTCACTGGTACTCCATCCGAACGGGGGAGGTGCGCAGCACCAACACCACATAAGATTGCCTTACCCTTCACCCCCTTCTTCTTAGCAAGCCTTATGGCGTGGGCCTCCAAAGACTCCTTCAACGGGACCTCCTTCTCAAGTGCAAAAGGATTCAGGATGTCACGAGGACTGGCAAAGATAGGTACCTGCAGTTGCGCCACGTCCGGCTTCAGAAAGTAATCAGGCTGGGCCTCAGCGCCCTCGGTGGCATGCCTAGCCAAGGTTAACCCTGCCATTATCACATCGATGGGGTAATCCTGGTCACGCTCCAGCTGTGCGATATGAGGCAGCTCTAACAATTTCAAATCTCTTCCATTAGCCGGCAAAAGCTCCTATTTGCCTTTTGTATTATACCCAGGTACCTGTGCGGCAAGGCATGTCACAGCAGCTTTTTTTCATGCAGTTCCTCCTCCGCTTATGCCTTACACTGAGCCAAGGCACACTTCACAACATCCCCAAAGGACTGCTTGACCTCCTAGATTCCAAAGTGCTCATGGCAGCAAGGCGCAGCCCATGGCTTATGAGCCACCTGCGCTCGCATCGTTGACAACATGGTGAGGTATCAGATCCTCGTCGTACTCGATACTGTGTTTGCGTAAACTTCTCCTCACGCTTCTCCAAACTAAACCTCCTCCACTTTCTGGGCGAAATATAATCTAGCCCAGCAATAATGATTATTTCGTACCCCCCTCCAAGTACTTCACTGCCATGTGAAACTTGCCTTGTTCTCCGCAGCATCCGCGCGCTCTTGCTATTCCATGACTTGCTGTGCCATTTTTTCCTCGGCAAGGTTCTGTGAATAAGACTTCGAAGACTCTGCCGCTGCCTGCGCATATGCCATACTGTGTCTTGCAGCAGGATCTCCTCTCTTCTGTATCATCTGGCGCGTTCATTCGAAAACCTTGCTCTCTATCTGCGCCTAGACTAGCGCGGCTTGCTGCGCAGAGTGACCACATATTCAACTACTCCTCCATAAGCTGATCACTGGCATATCCCTCAAAGGCCCTCGGGGACCAGTCTGGGGTGTGGGGGGAGTTGTTTGCTGCATGCGTTCTCCGGCGCAGAGGAATCACGACGAGCCTCGACCAATGCAAACTTCTACATCGGATACAACGAGGATTACACATTACGTTATCCGTGGATTGCGTATCATCAACTCTATTATTGGTAGGAAATTGGCAAGCTCAATAAAATTACTTACTTGGGGGATGGAAAGTTCCTCTGGTCACCTCTTTGGCACGCCAACAAGCTCAAGAGTGGGTGACCAGCCGGGGTTTCTCCTCCTCAGTCGATGTACTAAACCTAGATTGAGATGTCGCACCTCTTTGACGGGCGCCGCCGCCCATCATCACCGGTAGCCCTCTTGCATTTCAACCCATAATATAACGTCTGCGACATCAGCATCTTCTGAAGAGTCCCAATGCTTGGTGCGTCTGGCCTGGGGGGCCCTCCATAGTTACACTTGGCACAAGCTATGTGCGCAGGGGATGTGGGTGCTAAACTCAATTAGTACTCTCAACTTCCGGTGGCTCCAGCACGAGTTCCTTGTGCGCCCTGCGGTAACTTTCCAACAGCTGGCTCCTCACCATATCTTAGTGGGCGGCACCCCCGCTGGTCACCCTGCTTGGGCCTTACTCAATGCACCACGGTAAACAAATCCATCTCTGCGCCACACAAAGAGCAAAAGCAAAATACAAATGGTTACATAGCTAATTAAGAAAGTGCGTTACACTACTATTTGAGGGAGAAGGAAGGACAAGCACCCACCCCCCGGCCGTTCGCATCGCCCTATAAACGTCAGCATTCCTCCGGGGCTTTGGAAATAATTACGACTAATACCAGGTGCATAGCAATGGCCTTGAGTATGCGTTGTTGAATTGGTGATACGGTTCTCATTTATAAGTTACGCATCTCCATTCTATTTGACCCGGGGGAGTGGGCGCTCATCCCTCGGCCGTTAACCCCTGCGTATTTAGAAGGCGAAAGTTTCCAAGGACCAAGCATCATCTACCCAGAAGAACATCTTCACCTCCAACGCCTCAAGCGATCTATTTTTTCGGTGATGTGGGCACTGCTAATCTGCCCGGCGCGCTTGGAAAACGATACCCATCCGTTTGACCAACAGGTATGATAAAAGGCGCGGAACAAATGGATCGTGGGATTAATTGCCAAGAGGCGGCAATTGACCTCGAAATTAGATATTTTTGCCGCGCCTATGCAGTGCAATTGGGAAATATGAAGACGATAATGGTTCAGGATGTTGCACATAAATAACGAGAGGGGATACAATGTTTGATTGGCAAATTCAAATGAGACCGGTTTACTGGTGTATACAACGACCTTCCCACTGGGAAATCTGCTATACTCACATCATGCAGCAGGCACGTACGGTGCAGTGCGGACGGGGATGTTAATACTCAGATGTTGATTCACGAAGTTACTAATATGTTATATTTTGATGTTAAAATCAGTAAGTTGCAACACCATGATTTGTGAAGCAAGGGTTTGGATGCGCACGCGCTTATTACCTGTATCTGATCTTTGATGATTAATGGAAGCTTTATCAATGGTGGTGGAAGAGATTCTTTTTTTTTTACTGTGGCACTAACAGTGAAATGGAGGCGAACCCTTATATAGGGAAAGTTGTTACTGACACGACGCCGGATGAGGAACACGTGTCCCCCACTTGTCCTAATCGTGTGGTAGGGGTACAAATTGAGCTGTGTTTAGCTACCTTTTTTCAGAATTAACGATGTGCACTTTTTGCGGACTAAAGTTGACCAGATTCATTGTTCTAGCGGGGACAATTCTTGTTTTCTTCCCGATAGCATCCAGGTTTAGTTTCCGCTTACTATTTGTAGTCTAGCGCTTCGCGGTTACCTAGCGCATACTAGATCTCTGGGGGACTTGATTGACGTATATAGTCCAACTCGGGTCATGAACCGACCTGCGAATAGTATCAAACCAAGGCCCATGTGATGACTGGGCCACATAGCGGACATCAATACGGGTTTCCAAGGCCCGAACGGTACTGCCTACGGGGAAGCCCATGACATATGGGCTATCACGCCAAGGATTTAGGCCCATGAGGCCCAACTAGCGCACACGCGTACAGGTATCTGTAACACCCGTTACGAACGATGTAAGTCTTTAATTATGAGAGGGGCCCACTAGTTATTAAAATAAATGGTGGGGCCTCTTGGTTATTAACCTTAATTATAGCGGGATCAAAGCCCATTTGGGTTTGGGGAGTATAATAAAGGGCACCCTAGGCTTCTACATCTAAGGTATGCTCTCTTTAACCTAACTTTTACTAAACCCTTCAAACCGATTAACTTACTCTCACGCCCGGGGATATTCGTGGGTAGACAATCCCTCGGTAAGCTAACGGTGCTTTGTTTTCGTAGGGGCGCAGTCTCGTACATCAAGACTCCAATTAATACAGGAACCGAAGCAGAACAGATATGTATTACTCTAATTCGGATATAAACTAGCGATCGTCCAACTTATTGTATCAACAAGGATTTCTAATTTTGTTAGTTTAATAAGAATATCCACTAATCATTTATTGCATCCCCTTCTCCCCTTGTGTGCTGTTCGACTCTCCCCTAAGAACAAGGAAGACAAAAATTTTGATCAAAGAATTGTGGTTTTAGGAGCAAGAAGGTAAGCCAGGTAATGATCTAACACTGTCATCCTTTTTAAATCATGTAACAATTATCATGGTGGATCATTAGGGTTTTAAAACTTCTGTAATTAATGATGTTATGATCATGCTAGTGCGTTTAGGGTTTGATTAGGGTCATATTGGTGCAAACGGTTAGGATTAAAACATGTTAATTTGTGGTTTAGGGTTTGGCAGATTTTTAGGTCTTGTTCAAAGAATGATATCTTGATGATAGAAATGAGTTAAGAGGTGAATCCTATGCTTAAATTGTAGTTCAGAGAGTCTAGTTTTCAAAAAGTCCAGCCTTGAAGGTTTTTGAGGTTGGGAAGTTAGTCAAATGGTCGTTGCAAAAAAAGTTGTCAAAAAAACAGGGTAAATAAAAACAAAAAAAAAAAAAAAAAATAGGGTCAGATTGGGGTCAGAATTAGAGAGGTAAAATGCCTATTTAAAATTCGAACTAAGGTTAGCCAAAACATATAGTCATCAAGTTCTATATGTCTGTTAACTCCACCCAAAAATTTAGCTTTGTTAGTGTTATGTTATGGTTCAGCAATGTTAAACATTTCTAGTGCGCGTTTCAGATTCCCCAGAACCCTGGGTACTTTGAGTTGGGAATTTTATTTGAGCATTTGCCACATGTGAAAATCCTTTTGGGGATATAGAGAGGTGTTATTAAACCACCTAAGTGTACATAGGTAATTTATTTGAGAATTTATTAGGTTTGTTAGATAAGGGTTGAAAGTTAGAAAAGTGACACTAAAATTCTGCTTTTTTGGGTAAAATGTAGTTAAGTAGACTTATGAGTAAATGAGATAGTTAAAGTCGGGCATGGTGCGGGGTGGTGACCCTATGGATGGTATGTTAACCCCTTAGACCATCCATCATATGATTGTTTCATGGACTTAAGCATTTGGCTTAGTCGCGTGTAACACGTTTATATGTTATTGTGTAGTTTTGTGCTAGGAAATTTAGAAAGCTGCATTGAGCATCAGGTGAGTTTCATAGTCCCTCTTTTCTACCCATTACTATGTGATTTCGATCAGAGGGTACCCATTTCAGTGTGATATTTTGGTGTGACTTGGATCGTGGGACACATTTCGTCCTGGTTTTATTTGTTTTGTACGTATGCATGTTAGCCTATAAAATAGCTAGCTTACCTGTCCTGCCATGCTCTGTTTTATAAATCGCAGTAATTGATTAAAAGTTTGAATTATGTGTCGTAAACCTATGACTCTCACCAACCTTTGTGTTGACGTTTTTAAGCATCACTTTCAGGAGAGCATCATGACGATCTTAAGAATAAGAGGAGTGGCTAGAGAGACCATAGGCGGCTTGCGGAGTTTAATCTCCTAGTTTATTTCATGCATGTATGAATATTGAATGTTGTTGATTTGAACTGCTTAGGTTTATTTTGGATGTGTTGCATGTCTTGGTATTGACGTGAACCCCCTTTGCTTCAATACAAGATGCCATTTATCTTTTATGTTTGTTTGGGTATTTTCATGACACTTTATGTCTATACTTTGTTTACTTTATGCATTGTAGTTCTCTATATAGACACCATTGTGTTGTGATGATATCCATTCTTGTTACGCCTTACGTTTCCGCCTTGGCGGGGTGTGAGAGATTGGTATCAGAGCCTTTGGTTATAGAGAAGTAGGTGGTTGAGCCTAGACTATGACCTAGGAGTCCTTCATATAGATGCATTTTAGGGCTTAAGTGTTTAGTATTATAACTATTATGCTTCCCCCCTAATTGCATAGCTTTTATTTTCTCATTTTGTCTAATTTTCATTTAGTTATTTTGTCTACCATTATCTGATATGGTATATACTACGTCTTTAATAATTTAGCCATGTCTCCCCCTGACCGTAAGAAGTTTCGTTGGGGAATTGCCCATGCAACTGGACGTAAGGGCTTCACTGATCCAAAGACTGGAATTTGGTTGAAGCGGATTAACCGTAAAATCCGAATACCTATTGACCTATATTCGTGCCGAGTCGAAGAAAAGCTGACTATGAAGGAAGTTGATGGAGAAATGATCATGAAGTTGGAAATGAAAATGATTGCAAAGGATGGCACTGTCTCCAAATTTCCTAGAAAGTTTCCTGGATACACGCCATCAAAGGAAGAAGAAGAAGAGCCTGAAAAGAAGGGATCGAAGGAAGCTCCTGAAAAAGGGCCAAACTATGAGTTTTTGAGTTATGCAGTATCCGACAGTGATTCAGATCTCGAGTCCACAGCAAGGAGTGGACCCAAGTGTAATGAGTTGGAAGACACTTGTGAGAGTGGAGTTTGACCCAATACCTAACTATCCGTCTCGTTCTAAGTTTTAAGATTTTAGTTGTTTGACTTTGGTTGGAGCCATGTTTAGGAATGTCTACTTTTGGTTATTGGATTTTGTTTAAGTATTTTAATATTATGAATTAAGTATTTGCTGGATTATTTCCGCGCATGATGAGTTGAATGATTTGAATTATGTGTTATGTGGTGTGTTAACCTTAAGAAGTGTCGTCATAGGAGGGAGTACATTTGTGAAAGGGGGCATCTATAATTATGGTGGCCAACATAATTATACATGCGCCACAACACAAGTGGACTTGCAAGTATGATTACATGGATTAATGTTGACACATTATATGTTGGTTATTCTTGTATGTATATGGTAATGTATAGAGTATGATAAGGTTATGGGATTGGAAATCCTTATTATATCTCTAACTGTATATACTCTGCACGTGTTTTTATTCTTTTATAGAAATGGCTCCCTCCATCTCGACGAAGCTGCGGTCCTAGCTTCGACGAGAAAACCCGACATTGGTGCTATCATCGCGCAACAATTGCAAACCATCCTTCCTTAAATCGTCACCCAAGTAACCAACAATGTAAACAATGCAAATGCTAATGGTGGGAATGGTGGGAACAATGGATGTTCCTATAAGACATTCATGCAACTTTGCAATCCCATAGAGAGAGTATAATGGAAAAAAGGAGGGTGCGATTGCATTACTCGATGGCTCAAGAAAAGTGAAGTCATTATTGGACAATAGTGGATGTGCTGAGAATCAAAGAGTGAAGTTTGCTGCTAGCTCATTTATGAACAAGGCTTTGACTTGGTAGAACACCCAAGTTCAAGCAAGAGGTCGTGAAGCTGCAATAGCTATGTCATGGACTGATTTTAAAGTGTTACTTGTAGAAGAGTTATGTCCAAGCAAGGAAATGGAGAAGTTGGAAAATGAGTTCTGGAATCATAAGATGGTGGGAGCCAATCATGCCGCCTACTTGATGGTTTCATGATATTGGCCAATGCTGGTTCATCACTAGTTTACTCCTGAGTCATCACGCATCAAGAGGTACATAGCTGGTTTGGCTCCTGAGATTCGGGGAATGCTCCGAGCGACCCAACCAACCACAATACAGAGTGAAATTCTTAGGGTTGGGATACTTACTGATGAGGCAGTCAGTTGTGGTACATTAACTGATGGGGTAATGAATGAGAAAAGAAAGGGAAGTGAAAGACAAGTTAAACCCGGGAGGGGTCATGGAAAGATAATAAGAAGGCAAAAGTGGGGACGAGTTTTATGGTGACATCTCCTCCTAGAAACGAGTTTGTGGGCCCTTATCCCAAGTGTGCTAAGTGCTATTCCTATCATCTAGAAAATGGACCTTACAGATTATGTTACAATTATCAGAAACAGGGTCATTTTGCTAAAGATTGTCGGGCACCATTTAATCAAGTGGCTCCTGTGAATGTTGTTAGGATGGGTTATAATCATAGGGTTTGTTATGAATGTGGTAGTCCTGATCACCTTCGCAATACTATATCAACAATGCACCGAGCACCTGGTCAAGCAGGAAATCCGTTGGCTTTGGAGGGCAACCGTAACGCCCGAAACAATGGGAATCCGGCTAGAGGAAGGGCTTTCAATATCAATGCAGCCGATGCTCTTCAGGATCCTAACGTCATGATGGGTACTTTTTTTAAGCGATCATTTTGCTACCATACTTTTCGATTTTGGAGCTGATTTTAGTTTCATTTCTACTAATTTTGCGCCTTTACTAAATGTGAAACCTAGTATTGTAAACCCTGGATATGTGATAGAAGTAGCAGATGGTAAGAAAGTAGAAGTTAATAGGATTATCCATGACTGCAAACTAGAACTAGGAAATTCCTTGTTCATCATAGATTTGATACCGTTGGGTCATGGAAGCTTCGATGTGATTGTGGGGATGGACTGGTTATCCAAGAATTAAGGTTGTGATTAGTTGTGCCTCGAGAAGGTGGTTGAATACCATTGGATAGGTTGGTGCTGGGGATACTTCGAGTTCAAGGGGAAAGTACTTTTGGGGGTAGCACAAGCCCTATTGAAGCGAAGGTGTAGAGTGAACCTAAGTTGAGCGAGATTCCTGTCGTACGAGATTTTGTTGATGTATTCCCGAAAGACTTGTCGGGGTTACCACCACAACGACAAGTTGAGTTTCGCATAGATTTAGTTCCTGGAGAAGAGACGCGGTTGCGTAAGTCTTACATATCCGGTTCTAGCACGCCTCGGAGAAATGCAAGAATTGTCTAGGGCAGCTCTTTCAAAAGTAGAAGGACAAGGGTTTCATACGACCAAGTCATTCTCCGTGGGGAGCACCTGTGTTATTTGTTAAGAAGAAGGATGGCTCTTTTCGAATGTGCATTGATTATAAGGAGTTAAATAAGTTGACTGTTAAGAACATCTATCCTCTCCCGAGAATTAAAGACTTATTTGATCAGCTGCAAGGAAAAGTAATTGTGTTTGATGGTGTTGTCTTTTATGTGTTTAAAGTCTTGAAACTATACGGGATTTTACAATTCTTGACAAAACCGGGAAAACATATGAGTGTTTCACAGGATTTTACAAGTCAAAGAAATAAACCGTATAATTTTGATTAATCAATTTGAGTTTTAAGTGTATGTTGCAAATTCATTTACTTAAGTGAAATTGTAAATTCAGGTTCTTAGGTAAAATTGCAAATTCGTGTCCTAAAGAGAATTGCAAATTCGTGTCCTTCTGAAAAATGCAAATTCGTGTCCTTCTGAAAATTAAAAATTCGTGTACTTAAGAAAACTGCGAATTCGTGTCCTAAAGGAAAACTGTCAATTCGTGTCCTAAAGGAAAACTGCCAATTCGTGTCCTTATGTGTAGAAACCAGAAGGGGAGTTGAATAGTTTAGAGGTTAATTGACCGGTTTAAAATTCTTTGCTTATAAAATGGTTTGATTCGAGTTATATGTCAATCAATCAACAATATGAATCACAACAAAAACTATCTAATGTAATGAACTAAATGAACAATAATAATATAAAGGGATAAGGAAAGAAACGATCAAACCAAGACACCAAGATTTATAGTGGTTCGGCAACGAAGCACCTCTTCGTTCCTACTCCACTCCCCGAGTACTCCACTCGAGATTTCACTATGTCAACAAGCTCCCTTTAGGCGGAGAAAACCGTTTACACGTCGCTTACTTTCTTTTCCGACACTAAGCTAGATGTCGAGTCCTAATCTTAGCTAGAACCAATCTAAGACTTCACTAAGTCTTTACACACTCACAAGATATATATACCCTTGGATTGACACACAATCCAAATCACACCAATACACAATTTACACACTTGGATCTACACACAATCCAATTTACACAACAACACTAAATATATGTAATGAAGATTTGTGATCTTGAGGAGGAAGAGAGAGATCACTTGATAACAATTCGTATATAGAAGAATACGATTGTTCTTCTCTTGCACTTGATTAGAAGAAGAAGAAGAAGAAGAAGAAGAAGAAGGGAGGAAGAAAGAATTAATCACTTGAAACAAGATCAAGGTATGTTAGTGATCAAGATATGTGTTTTAGAAAGAAAGGAAGAAGAGAGAAAAATGGATCTGAGAAAATTCGTGGCAAGAGGTTCTGTTTTTCAGATGGGGTGGCCCAGTATTTATAGGGGACAAAAAAATGACCGTTGCTGGTGGCGGTCCCTTATATATAAGGGGGCCGCCAGGCCTAAAAGGGGGCCGCCACTAGACTCCGCTCCCTTTTTTGTCCTTTTGTGGTGAAGGTTGTATCTGTTATAGAACCTTTTATTTTGGAGGGAAAATTTGAATTTCAAATTTTATGTTTTTAATAAAACATTTCTTTTAATGAATAAATATTTTGTTTTTATATTTTTAAATAAATACATTTGTAGAAATGTAAGGTTTAAGGAAAATATTTTCTTGATCACTAATCATGTTTAATGATTTGTTTATCCATACCTTAAGTGATTAATATTAGAAATAGAATTTTATGATTAGTAATTTATAAACGTTTAATTTTATCGTAAACGTTTTCACATTTTGTTATTATCAAAACATTGAGAAGTCGAAAAATATAAATAATGTTTTTAGACATTATTTGTATTAACAAAGCCTTAGGGACGCGATTAGATATGAGTACGGCTTATCATCCTCATACGGATGGACAAAGTGAGCGTACAATTCAGACATTGGAGGATATGTTAAGAGCATGTGTGATTGACTTTGGTGGCAGTTGGGATGTTCACCTACCATTAGCTGAATTTTCTTATAATAATAATTATCATTCGAGTATTTGATGTGCTTCGTTTAAAGAACTATATGGAAGGAAATCTAGGTCACCCGTTCTATGGGCTGAAATTAGAGAAAGCAGGTTGATTGGACTGGAATTGGTGCAAGATACGACTAATAAGGTAGTCTTGATAAAGGAAAAGCTCAAAGCGGCGAGAGATCATCAAAAGAGCTATGCTGATAATAGGCGCAAGCCACTAGAGTTTGAGGTTGGGATCGAGTGTTACTGAAGGTGTCGCCTTGGAAGGGTGTGATACGTTTTGGAAAGAAAGATAAGTTGGCACCAAGGTATGTAGGACCATTTGAAATCCTTGAAAGGATCGGCCCTGTAGCTTATCGGTTAAGATTGCCTGAAGAGTTGAGCAGCGTGCACGACACATTTAATGTGTCAAAATTAAAGAAGTGTTTGGCGGAAGCAAATCTGCATGTGCCACTAGATGAGATCAAGATTGACAAAACCCTTCATTTTGTTGAGGAACCCATCAAAATTATGGACCATGAGGTTAAGAGTTTGAAACGTAGTAAGATTCCAATCGTTAAAGTTCGTTGGAATTCAAAGCATGGCCTTGAGTTCACGTGGGAACGAGAGGACCATATGAAAGCTAAGTATCCCCGATTGTTTGCTGACTGTGCCGTTGAACCTACTAGTTAAATTTCGAGATGAAATTTCCTTAAGGAGGGGATACTATGACAACCATGACTTGAGTAGGTTAGTCAAAGCGATAGAGTTGACTAAAGTATTGATATGTGTTATAATTGAGTGCTTATGTGATCCTATATGAGTATTTGATATCAATCCGTAATGCGTGTTCATCTTATTGTGATTGAGTTGTGGTTTTGGTAGCTATTTTCTTTTGTTCACATTTTGTGACAATGGAAATGATAGCATGATTTTATGCGTTGTCGTGTTATTTGGTGAATAATTGTAGTATGAGCGTAAAGAGAATGTAGTGTATTCTTAGGTATGAATTAAGTCTAGTATCTAAGTTAATTAAGCATAGGTCTTTCTAATTTAGGAAAGTAATTTATGAAATGAAATTTATAAATAGTAAGTTTAAAACTAGTTTTTATTTAAAAGGTTTACTAAATTAATAAAGGGTTTTTGTAAAAATAACAAAATAAGGGTAAATATACATTTAAGAATAATTAAAAAAAACCAAATATTTAATAGGGGCCGGTTAAGAGAAAAAAAAGGGAAAAAAGAGTTTAAGTAGGAAACAAATTAGTATCAGATAAGGATTAGGGATTAGATATA
>BQNB010176431.1:0-13062 GCA_026074375.1 Tanacetum coccineum
TATGTCGTTGATACATGTAAATTTTGTTTTAACATTTATCTAATTTGAATTCTTAGAGCTAGCCGCCCATCGAACGGGCCTTAGTCTGAATATAAGGTATACTTTTTAAA
This sequence comes from Tanacetum coccineum, assembly GCA_026074375.1. Taxonomy (NCBI): domain Eukaryota; kingdom Viridiplantae; phylum Streptophyta; class Magnoliopsida; order Asterales; family Asteraceae; genus Tanacetum; species Tanacetum coccineum. Next base: position 111 of record BQNB010176431.1, read on the forward strand.
AGAAACATCAACCTTCATAGGCCGTGCTTGGCACGGCCTAAAAAACTTAACTAGTTTTAAAATAATTCAAACAAAAAGGGGCATCTTTTTGTATGATTGGTCTAATAATAAAACATTAAAAATGACACCTTAATAAGTGCCGAATGAGATAGGATATACAAACCCATTTAAAACATCATTAGTATTCCATTTTTTTATATAATTTTGTTTATATTATAAAATTATAAATCGGAAATGCGCTATTAAAAAATTATAAAGTTTAACAGGTCAAAAGTATTAAACTGACAAAATTACGAAACATAAATTAAACTGATAAAAAGCTATATTATACTATAAATATAAACAGTCTGATAAAACGAGACATAGATTGTGTTCTCGAATTAATGTTAATAAAGAAAAAGAAAGAAAATGAAAAAGAAACGCAAAAGGTTGTGTTATCGAGTGACACTTATAAAAGAAAAAAAAATGAAATGAAAGTTAGTATAATTTTGGTGATTTTTAAAGTAAATAGCTTAGAGGAAAATGTTTACTTCACATTCTTTTACTTTTTATTAATAAAAAGTGATATGTTATAAAGACCATTCTAAAAAGTCATTTGTACCCTTTTGTTTTTCGGACTTTTTTTATAATTTATATGAAACAAAAAGTGCGAAACAAAAATTATAAAATTTAAAAAGTTAAAAGTATTAAACCGAAAAAATATAAAAAAAACCAATAAAAGAGTTTGTTGTACTATAAAAGACTGTTTTATCAATAACACCCTTTTAAACTACAAAGTACAAAACATGTGTTCTGGTTAGGGATGGCACCCGTGGGTAATGAGTATGGGTTTATCAAACCCGTCACCCAAACCCATGATGTTTTTCTCACCCGCCACCCACCCGTCACCCACCAATGGGTATAACTTTTTACCCAGACCCATGCCCGTGGGTACCCATCGCCGGTGGGTAAATCTGTGGGTTTGTGAAATGGAACAAAATCATAAAAGCATGATATGTAAACTAACTATGAAACTAGATAATAAGACATATCAATTTTCTAAATACCAAGTTCATAAAATACTTAATGACATGTTTGAAACTAGAAAAATTAATCATCATTACACCAAATCACATACATATACTGAGATTTATCATGTATTTGAAAGTTTTAATCTTTCATATTTATCTTTTAGTCTTGTAACTCAAAGAAACTATTAGTTTACTGTGTAGTCTAGAGATTTTGATAGTTATTAAAGATATACCAACAACTTCGCATATATTAAAGTGGTATAATAAATTTTATTTTAACACAAATAGGTTTAGAGGTACACCCGTGGGTATTTAGGCGGGTACACTCGTGGGTTTCTTAAATAGGTACACCCATGATGGGTATGCATTACCCGTCACTCACCCGTCACCTACCGATGGGTATAAATGTTCACCCATAACCCACCCGCGGATGAAAAATAACAAGATTACCCGCCCATTTACGTGTAGGTACCCATGGGTTATGGGTTTTTCTCACCCGTTGCCATCCCTAGTTCTGGTGGGGAGGGGGTCAGCCTAATATTAATAATGTTCCAGTAAGCGGCCATTGAATCTATATAGTACTCTCTCCGTCTTAAAATTATTGTCCCCCGACAAAAAAACATAATCATTCTCTCTCTTACTTTTTTGCAAAATGTTAGTTTTGCCCTTATGCAATTAATTAAATCTTTGAATGATGTTTGTAATTCTTAATATCATTAGGTGCAATATGGTAAACTTGCTACATTTTTCACAACTAAGGGGACAATAATTTTAAGACAACACAAAATAGAAAGAAGAACTATTAATTTAGGACGGATGGAATACTATTAAAAAGAGAAGTAGGTGACCGGAATATATATACTCCCTCCGTCCCATATTAAGTGTCCACAATGGTATCTTTGATTGTCCCATATTAAGTGTCCACCACAATAAATAAAGGAATCTTGGTAATTAAATTTCCAGTTTTGCCCTTTTAATATATGGCCCCACATGTAATTGGCATCAAATTGTTCTTTCTTCTTTTTGACTTTTTATATCAAGTGTGGGTATAATTGTCATTTGGTTAACTTATAATGATAACAATTTACTACACCTAAAACTTTGTGCTTTTAGGTTATGGACACTTAATATGGGACGGAGGGAAATAAGAAGATGGATATAACAGAAGGAACACCAGTTAGGCATGGGTTCCGTATGCCTGCTGAATGGGAAACCCACTCCCAAACATGGCTTGGTTGGCCGGTCAGTCTAAAAAGCCGAGTACCTCTAGAGTACTCGGCACTTATGTGGTTTTGGGGATTATTTTCGAGCGACCTTAGGCCAAAAGAAACACTAGCCGAGACCCCTATGGGGCTCGGCATAATTATATGTTGACATGGGGGTATTTTGTGTTGGGGTTGTAGTCGAAGAAACAAGCCGAGACCCTATAGGGCTCGGCATATACATGTTTTGATATGGGGGTTTTGCTTCGTTGGGTTTTAATTGAGCCAAGACCAAGCCGAGTACCTATAGAGTACTCGGCACATATAATGTTTTATTTTGGAGTATGTCGTGTGCATCGCTCGACCATAGAACCAAGCCGAGCACCCATAGGGTACTCGGCACACATATATGTTTGTGTTAAATGATCACGTCGAGTGTTGTGGCCAAGGGAATTAAGCCGAGTACTTTGGTACTCGGCAAAAGACATATGTATATGAATATGGGGTGGTTTCGGCTTAAGAAATAGGATTATGACCTAAGATATTTCAACATATATGTGGGGTTAATACTTATAAACTTTGGCTTATTAAATGGACTCATAACTTATAATTTTCGGTTACAATGGGGGTTATGAGCTTAAATGATTTCGGTTTAATTATGGGCTTATGGCTTAACTAGTTTCGGCTTATATATGGACTCATGGCCTATTGATTTTCGGTTATATATGGGCTTATTGGTTAATGATTTTCGGATAATATGTGGGCTTATGAGTTAATCAAATTTGGGCTTATGGTTGTTGTTGCATGGACCGTGTAGCCCAAGGGACCAACCGAGGCCCAATGGGCTCGGCAAGTCATGTGTGTGGAGTTGTCGTATGTGTGTGAGGCCCAAGACCAAGCCGAGGCCCAATGGGCTCGGCAACATATCATTACCCTAAGTGCCTTTAAAACCCTAACTTTAATAAATTTCATTTTTAAACCTTAAACTTTCAAGTAATGACAATATTGACCCCTAATTTATGGAAATGACATTTTAGACCCTTAAACTTTAATTGATTATAGTTTTACCCTTGAAATCACGGAAAATGGACATTATGTCCCCACATTATAATTAATTGCCTAATTATAACTAAAAGTATCTATTAATATAACATGATTTTTCTAACTTTATAAAATAGATTATTATTTAATCCAGGACACAGAAAGGGAAACTGTATTTTTTTAGAAGTTACTATTTATAGAAACCTTGTATTTTTGGAAGTGCTATTTAATAGGAAACCTGTATTTTTGGAAACTTTCTAAATAAGGTAAGTTACTACTTTAGTAATACCAAGTTATAACAAGATACTTATCTTGGAATACTATAATCACACAGGAAACATACAAGATACTATTCAAGGAAAGTTACAAAATGAAAGCTGCCATAAAATAGAAAGTTTTCCTAATATGGAAAGACAAATTTAATCATGGCACAAGTAAACATTTATACAAGCTCTTTATCATTGTAGCTGTGTGAAGACGGAGTAATACTTCTATTTTCCTAACTTTCACTGGCTTCTTTGTCCAGGTTACGGATATTCCCGTCCTTTCAGTAAGGCATAATCTTTCTACTCGATAGATGTCATTTCCCCAGAACTGCTATTGTTACCCATTCTATGTTTTGCCATTGATTTATTCATGTTCTTATTTAATGTCCCACTGACCGAGCTATATTTTTATATATATGCATGACCCATGATTTATGTGACTTACCACCTAGTTAAAGGATGGTACCTATGACCATGACAACTTGAGGCAACTGTGTCATGACTCTTTTGCGTTTGAGAGTGATTTCACGCGGGGCGTTCCCTTTTCATGTTACTTTATTTCATGTCTGGCATTATATGCGGGGCGTTTGGGCTGCATCTAGGTTACATGTTTATACGTTCGATGGTGATTGGTTGGTGCTGTGTTGTGCCTCTACATCCCATCAATTGGATGTTGATCCCCCTGTCCACCCAGTTTATTATAAGAGGTCACCCCTCTTAGTCTACCTGTTGGGCATCCCTCTACTTTATGCATGTTGCACGTTATTATTGTGATATGGTTATATGAGCTCGTGGGCAAACCCTTATTGCCTATGTTATGCTACCTATGACATTCTTTATACTGTTATCTTAACACCATGTTTTACTGTCCATTTTCTATTCTTCATGACATATTTCTCAGGTTCTTCATGAACTCATGAATCTTTCGCTGCCTTATATTCCATTATACAGGATTATGTTTATTATTTCATTATCATTATATCCGTCATTGAGCGTTATGCTCAGCCGTTAGTTCTTTTTTATTGTTTCTTACGGGGTGGTAACTAGAGGGAGCTTGGGCATGAGAGATGTTGCTTAGGAAGAGATATTTAGCTTACCTTTTATTATCGTTGACACTTGCAAGGACTTTAAGTTTTGGGACCATGTTTGGTTCTTCAAACTTCCTTTAATTATATGCATGTTAAACTTCATAATGGGGGACGGCGTGTTTGTTTCCGGCTTTCCACCTTGTTTACGTTGTCAGTTATGTTTTATGCCTTTTATGCTTTGATATGACGTCATGGTTATGAAGTGATGCCTTTCATCAGAGAGGGGTGTTACATTCTCTCTCTTACTTTTTTGTAAAATGTTAGTTTTGCCCTTATGCAATTAATTAAATCTTTGAATGATGTTTGTAATTCTTAATATCATTAGGTGCAATATGGTAAACTTGCTACATTTTTCACAACTAAGGGGACAATAATTTTAAGACAACACAAATGGAAAGAATAACTATTAATTTAGTAGCACCGAGTATTATTAAAAAGAGAAGTAGGTGACCGGAATATATAAGATGGATATAACAAAAGGAACACCGGTTAGGCATGGGTTCCGTATGCCTGCTGAATGGGAAACCCACTCCCAAACATGGCTTGGTTGGCCGGTCAGTCTGTCACTCACTCACTTATTATATAAATCATTTCATGTTTTTAATAATTTTAATAATTTTGGATATTGATTTGCAGGAACGTCCCGATAATTAGAGAAATAACGCAACACATGGACAAGCTATTTTTGCTAAAGTTGCTGCTGCTATTTCTCACTTTGAGCCAGTTACTGTTTGTGCCTCTGCTTCTCAGGTTACTTATTTGTTTGATAAAAAAGGTGTTTACAACTCAAAGTTTATGTGGGTGTAATGAAGGACTAGTTCAGCCCTTAGAAAGTGGGAAATCTTAGGATAAAGCCAATGTGCCTGCAAGGATCCAGATACTGAAAAATAAAGTTAACCAAGTTCTCGTAATTAGCCAATGTGCGTGAAAGGCATGTACAAGGTCTATCTGACTTATTCTAGTGTTGAGCTCCAAATGACACACCTTCATAATTTCATAGGCTACGCTTGAAGATGCAAGATAAGATTATGGGCATGGAAAGTTAGATGTTGGCCCTTTATCTAAACAGTATATGAACTGGATAACAATTAACGGTGTGATGCGTAGCAATTGTGAATAAGAAATACAAAGCATAAACTCTCTTTCTGTTTTCTATTCAACCATCTAGGCTTGACCCTTATCGTTTGATTTCAACTCTTCTTACTTTCTTAGTTTGGAGTAGATTAAGCTAGCATTACATTTATAATTGTAATTTCTTTGTTTTATTTTGCAGTGGGCTAATGCACGCAAGTTATTGCCTCATAATGTGAGGGTTGCTGAGATAAGTATGAATGATTCCTGGTTTCGTGATAGTGGTCCAACCGTAAAGTTCATCTTCCAGTTCACTCCATCTTTTACAATTCTATACATCACTTCTTGTTATATAATTTTTTTGACCATACAGTTCGTTGTACATGACGTGAACTCCAATCCAGGGAAAGTAGAACATAATGTTGCTGGTATTGATTGGAACTTCAACAGTTGGGGTGGTAAGCGTAGCATTAAACAAATGTTCTTTCTGAGCATGCTACTTAAAAATTGTTTTATATACTTGTAGTTTGTTTTTTCTTTTCGTCTTTTTTCATTCTTGACATTGTTCAGTATTTTAGGTGTCGATGATGGTTGCTTCATAGACTGGAGTGACGATCTTCTTCTTGCACGAAAGGTTGACACTCACACAGATCATTCATACATATTACGGAGTATATATTTGCAACTTCATTGCTTACGAATTCTTTAATTTCCATGTACCGTTAGATTCTTTCATTGGAGAGGGTTCCATGTTTTACACAATCTATGATTCTCGAAGGTGGAAGCATTCATGTAGATGCTGAAGGTAACATCTTGGGTATTTATAAACTAAGGGGGTGCTTGGTTAATTTTAGGTAATGGCAAAGGGAATAGCAATGAGAATACTAAGGAATATAATGGGTATTATCATTATAATTTATTATGCTTGGTTAATTATGTGCAAACACTAACCCACTCCTAAACCATACTCCCTCCGTCCCTAAATAAATGTCCACTATTGACTTTCAAAGTCATTATTCTTCAACTTTGACCTTAAATTATCTTGATTGTGTTATATTATACTTAATGCAAAATATATGAATGGGAACACTTTGCTACTTTTCGAGGTTATTAGTCGAGGGGAATCGAGATTCTTAGTTTTCTAAGTGCTTACTTCATAGCATTGCGTGAGGACACGGCAATGTCTTAGTATGGGGGATTTTGGTATGCGTTTAATTACACATACCTTTCACCATTAAAATCGGACTTAAATGACCCAAAACGTACCAAAAATACATTGTATTTGTATGTTTTCACTTATATTGTGCAGGAAACGGATATCCGACAAAAGGACGAAAAATCAAGCAAAAACGGACAAAACCAAGCACGGAATGGAAAAGCATGGAAAAGACAAAGTTAATCAAAGTCAAAGTCAACCCCGACAAAGTCAAAGCCAAGAAGTCATCAAGTCAAAGAAAATACAACTTTAGGGACCAAATTTGCCAAATCCTAAAGTTGTATAACAAGGATAAAAACTACAAGGACTGAAGTTGTAATCATGCCATATATAACTTTAGGGGGCCATTTCTGCCAAACCCCTAAAGTTATATAACAAGGGACCATGTTTGCAATACATAAATACAAGATGAGGGGCCTTTTCTGCCAACTCCTCAAAGAATCAACCCACAAGGACTTTCAATGTAATATATCTATATAACATGAGGGACTAAAGTTGCCAAGTACCCAAACCTTCACCCCTGTCACTTTTATAAACCCTTTTTCCCGCCAATGAACAGTACCCAAGTACTGTTCATTGTCTCATACCCCTGGCAACCAAACAAAAACTCATTAAACCTATAAACCCCACACCCCACATGGATCAATGAACAAGCTGACAATCCTGAACCCCTCCATTGGTTCGGAGAAAACAACAAGAATTTCAAGGGTTTTAATTACTTCAACTTGGGCTCCAAGGCTATTGAATGGCCAAGATGACTTTTGCATCTCACTCTCACAACAAACACACATCTCCAACCTCTCACAAAGAAAGCACAATGGGAAGATGACAAAGACCAAAGAGGAGAAAGACTCACTAGCTCGTTTATATATATAGGGCTTTTGTAAGATTTGAAGTATGATATGTGTAGTTTTTAACCTAGTTAGTTTTCAGTTTATTTTTATCTTTATGCACTTTTAAATTCCCAAGTATTGTAATTTCTTTTTAAGTTAATGAAAAATTGAGTTTTTGGTTGTAAACTGCTTTCTATATGCTTGAACTGCCATTTGCTTATTTTGTTATTTGAATGCTTAATTTTGATTTTAATTTGCTTATTGGTGCTTAAATATACTTAGTTGCTATCTGTCTTTAAGTCTTTTTGCTTAAATCTTAGTTAAACTATCTTAAAATTGTGTTTTCAATCTTAAGGGGGTGTTTGGGTCAGTGTTTCAAAACGGGCCATTGTGGTCTTAAACACTTTGGGTCATTTTGATTTCTTTTAACAAGCAATTTTTAAGTAATTTCTGTCTGTTTTTCAAACTTTTTAAGTCAAAAATTGGTTTTTACAAGTTTTTCTAAAAACCTATTGTAACCTGTTGGACCAAAACAGGTTACATTAGCTTATTAGGCTTAAGCTGTTAAAACCAGCTTTTAATTTTATTTTTTTAGTCCATTTTAGTGTCCAAATGAAGTTGTAAAAAGTCTTTGGGGTTTACATTTGTCTCTCTTAAAACTGTCAAAGTCTACTTAGTTTTTTTTTTATTCAAAAGCTTCCTTTTGCATCCTAAAATATCAGCAGCTTATTTTTGTTTGTAGCTTTTAAAAATTGGTGCACAAGCTCATTAGGAGCTTGTGTCCATCTGTTTTAACTTACCTTAAAATTTTAAGCTTATTTGCCAGCTTATTTTTAAGCTAGCTTTTAGCCCATGTTTCTTTGTTAAGTCTCCCTTGGTGCTAGCACCCGTTTTTCTTGGCCTCCTTAAGATAGGTTAGTTTATATTTTTGCATTTTTAGGAAGTTTATAAGCTGCTCTATAAGCCCTAGCAAGCCTTAAGCTTAGGACCCCCTCTTGGTGCTTAAAAATAAGCCCAAAAGTGAGCCCTTTGACAGTTTGTATGCAACTTAGGCCCTTAGCTTATTTTGCTTATTCTTCTGTTCTGGCTTATTTACCTTGCTTTTTATTGCTTAAAGTAGCTTATTAGGTTTGTCTAAGCATGATCTAGCTTATTTGGTTTTGTTTTAAGCTTATTTAAGCCTATTTGCCTTTTTAGAGTAATTTTTAAGTGTTTATTAGTTTTTTAGCTTATTTGCCATTCTAGCTTATTTCAATTGCTAATTTTTGTTCTTAAGTGCTTATTAGATATTGCTTATTGTCTGTCTTAGCTTATACTAAGTTTTCATTTGCTTATTTGCTTTAAAAAAGCCAAACAGTTAGCTCTTTTTAGTTTTAAGTTTTTAAAGCTTAACTGCCACTTTCTTTTGCTTATTTTCGTGCTTATTTGCTAGTTATAAAATTTTTGTTTTTTTTAAAGTTGCTTATTTTTAGCTTTTTCAAAAAGTTGTAAAAAAATGGGAATAAAAAACGTTGGGATTAGGGGAGGCCCCAAGTGAGCAAGACTCGAACTCGGGACCTCAACCCCATCACCAACGTTTTATAACACACACTCACTACCGCTGTGCTACAATAGCTCATCCGGTAGTGAGTTGCATCATTTAATTTATAAAGGCATTTTAGCCCATTAAGCCCATAAGCTGTTTTCAGCTTATTACGGCTTATTTATAAGCCCAATTTTCTAGCTTTTATTTTTCATAGAACCAGTACACCTTAATTCACTTTTCTGTATTTTTCACATTTTTTTATAATCGTTTGATATTTTTATCATTTATTTTCTTTTAAACTGTTTTTTAATTATAATAAATTAAATAAAAATCAAAAAAATATTTTTCTTTTTTAGAAAATTTTATTTTATCATATAGTATCTAGGAAAAATAGAAAAACTTTCGTAGGGTCATTTTTGCAAAATTTTACTTTTTAAAGAACGGGTTTCGATCCCGATTCTCGTTTTCTCGTTTTTGAACTCAATTTAACTCCGTTTTCGTTCTAGTTTTCTTTAAACTTCCTTTTTAGTCAATTTAGGTCCATTAAAAGTGAAAAAATCAATTTAAGTTAAATTTTGAGAAATTAGGGTTTTTAGTGTGTCGTTATTAGTGTCCCGTTATCGTTTTTTGTGTAATTTTCTCGTTTTTAGTATAGTTTGCTTAATTTTTCCCGTAGTTTTAGAAAATCAAACCCAAATCTTTTCCATTCAAGCATTGTTATTCAAACCGACTTCCGACTTTCCAATTCGCTCCTCGTTGGGGATAAACGACCCGGGAATATTCTATACTACTTCCGGTTTCATTGATTTTCTTGATAATTATCCTCATTATATATTTATAAGTATTATATATTTAAATATATATATAAAAAGGGTTAATTCGTCAATAATCATGGACACTTATTTAAGAACGGAGGGAGTAATACTTTATATATTTGATTTTGGTTGATATGAGAATCACCTTCAAATTATTTTACAATTTTCTTTGTGTATTAACATTAAACAATAGAAAATAACAATATTATATATAAAAAAATTGCAATTTTTGTTGGTTATGAAACTTTTTTATTTTCGTATCCATTATATATCAATCAAATTATATTTTTCTAAAATATGTATGAGCAGAAAGATTGGTGCTGCAACAAATCGTACGAAGTTCTTTTTTCTTTAGGTATAAAGATAATGTTTTCTATAAAATTAAAACAAAATAATTAATATTAAAATAAAGGTAGAAAGTTGAAAAAAATAAACGTGGGACTAGATATATAGGAGATAAAAAGAAGGAAAGGAAAAAAAATAGCATAAAAATGGATTACTTGGTTCATTACCCCCAAATTATAAAGGAATAGCGGATTGTCCAATAGTGGGTAATGGTTCATTGCATTATACCAAACCAACCACCTATAATCATTTTCATTACCATTCCTTACCCCCTAATACCTCTAACCAAGCACACCCTAAGTAATTTTTAAAATCTATATCTTCTAAACTCTGTTTTATCTCTTAGGGACTTGCCTTACCACTGAAGAGTGTTTGCTGAACAAAAACCGGAATCCACATCTCACAAAAGAACAAATAGAAGAAGAGCTAAAATCATATCTGGGAGTCAAGAAGATTGTTTGGTTGCCACGTGGATTATATGGTAACTATCGTGTGTTCTTGGCTAGGATAGGTTTAGCTATATATATACTTATCACAATTTCCATAATCTGTGTATACAGGTGATGATGATACTAATGGGCATATTGACAGTATATGTTGTTTTGTGAAGCCTGGTGTAGTCCTATTGTCATAGATCGATGATGAATCAGACCCTCAGTATGAACGAACCGTAGAAGCTTTAACTGTTCTCTTAAACTCTACCGATGCTAATGGCAGAACATTTGAAGTTATTAAATTCCATGTACCGGGGCCTCTTTATACGATAGAAGAAGAGGCTGCTGGATTGGCTCAGGTAAGCATAGATTCATAGTGTTTTAAGGATGATGCAACATAGATTCATAGTGTTTTAAGGATGATTTAGTATTTGACCCGAGTTAGCTTTGGCAAAATATTTGACCACATGTCGGTGAGGCTAAACCAAGGCTTCCTGGTACAAGGCTTGCAGCTTCTTATGTTAATTTTTACATTGTTAATGGAGGGATTATCGCACCTCAGTTTGGAGACCCAAAATGGGATGAGGAAGTGGTGCGGTCCTATCTAAAGCCTTCCCCGGTCGTGAAGTAAGCATCACTTTTTGGCAATGTTATTGTTGCGTTTTTGCATTAATAACTTTGATGTTATGTAATACTGAATCATTTTTTGTGTGTGTATGTTTGATTTAGGTGGTAAAGATCGAAGGGGCTAGGGAAATTGTTCTTGGAGGAGGTAACATTCATTGTATAACACAGCAGCAGCCTGCTGGCCCACAAGCTCAATATCTTACTAACAAACTAACACATCTGCCACTAATCAAACAATTTGGTTCATAGTCTTAAACTTTATCTCATCCTATGGTCCTATGGTCTTATGATCCAGAGATCGTAACCATCAAGTGGTTTGCTTAATTGTTATCGTTTGATTTAACAACGATCAAAAGTTTCTTGCGAATTAGCAAAACAATGCTGAATATCTTATGATATGTACCATGCAGTCTTCTTTAATCTTTATGGGTGTTGTATTTTGGCATACAATTTGTTCATTATTATCTATTATGATTCAGACATGTTACAATTTAATACTAGATATCATATAAATTTTAATTTCTATGACACTAATCACATAATGTCACACATGGCCGTCTTTGAGGGTGTGCAGGGTGGGCGATCGCACAAGGCCTCATAAATTTTAAGGGCCCTAAAATTTTCCCCGTTAACAAGTATATGCATGTGTACACGTATTTTTTCGAAGAAAACAATGTTCAGAAGAGAGTGTCTTTGTTGAGTAATATGTTAAACATTTATATAACTAATTTGCATTATATATCTTATAAATTGTGACACTTTATGTTGGATTATGAACATGTATAATTAATATATGTCCGGAAACGTTTTCGAGCCTACGGGGACGCACACGTTTATATGTAGAATAACGAGTAAATATATTAAAGTAATATATTAAGTGTTTAACAAACGATCGTTAAATGTTAACACGTATTAATATTAGTTAACCGTTTAAAAGTTAAACGTAAGGGACTAATATGTTAAAACCGGAAAAGGAAGCTTAACTTGCATGCCAAGTTACAAAGTGCTTGACTTGCACTCCAAGGCTTTGAGGAGGTGGGAAGTTCACTTGCATGCCAATTAACAAAGGATTGACTTGCACTCCAAGGCCAAGTATCCCATTCCTTGGGGAAGTGGGATTGTTTCCTTGCACTACAAGGAACAAAAACTATATAAGGATGCCTTGGGTTATTATTTGAGATGCAACAAAAACCCTTAAACCTGAAAATCGTCCTTGTGCCTTTGCTTGTGTTCGACCAAGTTCAAAACCCAATAAGGGTTTACATTTTTGTTTGCTTGTGTTGTGCGATCGACTTCCACACCCCTTAGGGTTTCTGTAACATTTCTCAATTTCAGGTCATTTTACGACTCCTATTATTTGTCACTATTTATTTTGGTCCGATACGCGTTTACTTTTAGTTTTACTTTTGAGCTAAACCGCGTAGACTAGAAATAACCAATTAATGTAAACGGTCATCAAATAAATTAAGGTTTACATCA
>BQNB010176432.1:0-13062 GCA_026074375.1 Tanacetum coccineum
CCTCGAGAGAAGAAATCATTGCACTTAATAATCAAACCAACTTTCTAATCGGATTAATAATGGTTAATACAATTTTCTTATATTTGGCTCGACCGCTCTTTTATCTTTTGTTAATTAGGTCGCGTGGGTTAAAGTGCCTTGAATTGATTGTAGTCACCAACCAAACCGTGCCAGTCTCTCAGGCCGAAAACCCCCTTTTCCCATTAGAATTAGGATTAGGACTGACATAGGTTTAGAATAGGATAGAATTAACATAGATTAGATAACCAAGATATTAATTAAATTGATAAATTCAACCTCGCTTCAAGTGTACGACACCCTACTTATGACGAAACTACTACCGATTGGGTACACTGCCCGTTAAAGTGTTGTTTTTGGTTTAGTCGGCAAAATATAAATTTAAAACTTGAATCAATAAAATATACACCACACAACGACACATCAATAATATTAATGGAAACGGAAATGGATGGGATATATTTGGGGAGTGACTTTTGGGTGAATTTAGGGTGAAAGGGTTAGCTAATTATTTATATGAATACACACTGGTTTGGTTGCTAAGCCAAAGACTTGAACAAGATATACAAACTCTATAAAACTCTACATTAATCTCTTTATTTTTATTTTCTTGACTCTATGATAAACATAAACATAAGCAAATGGCAGCCCGTACATTTGTTTCACTCTTTATTTTAACTATTTTTTCGAATTTTTTTCTTTCTTTTTCATATTTTTATTTTCGTATACTTTTTCCCTGCCAGTGCTTAAACATATAATACATCATGGGGGTTTATAGATACAACCCTACACTTAAACTTTTACATACTCGATAATTACAATCTAACTAATAACCTGAATTGAGTTGGATCAAAATAACATGGAGATTATTTGACAAATATATGGGGGTGTTGACATAACTTTTCTTTCCCACTCTTCTGTAAAATTGATACTACCATGAATCCTAATGAGGTGTCATTTTATACACTTTTTTGGGGTCATTTAACCCTCTAAATCATGCATTTATGCCTAAAATAGGTACTTAATCGTTCCTTTTCAGGTATTTAGCATTTGGAAGGCATTTGGAGGAAATACACGTAACTTGGGCTCATTTGGAGAAGAAACGGACAAGACTACAAACCAACACCAAGACTTTTCAAGATTTAAAGTCTCAGCGGCTGGAGACGGCATCATCATCTATACACGACGCCGTCACACTTCATCTAGTGACGGCGTCACAACATTTCTTGACGGCGTCAGCTCGCACCGACTCAACTCGAATCCAGAAGATTCTACTTTATGACGCCGTCACGATTAAAACGCGACGCCGTCACAGAGATATTCTTATAATATAGACCCGAAATTAGGGTTTTAGGTGTGCAACTTTAGAGTAAAAAAGGGGGACGAACCCTAGTTCGTTTGGCAGCTTATTAGGACGATTTTAGGGCTTCAAAACCCTATTGTACCTTCTTCAATTCATGTTTTAATCAAGTAAGATTATCTTAATCATTCAATATGTCTTGTTGTTTGATTATTTGTTGTTCTTGCTTTATCTTTAACATGCTTGTCTAAGCTCCTAGTTGTGTTCATTTATGATTGTATGAAACCTAGAATGTAGATCTTAGTGGTGTCGCTTCTTGTGATGAATATGCATGTTAGACTTTAGAAAACCAGCGTTTGTCTGTATCGTTGTTGATATGTCTATAGAAACATGATTGTGTAGAAAGGATACCATCGGGTAATAGTCTTCATACTACCTTGCCCCTTATATGGTTAATCCACTTTTAATATTATCAAATGCATTTAATATACTCTTGGGGGCCTTGTAATAGTCTTCATACTACCTTACTTGTGCGTTGCCTCAATGGAATATTAAGTAGATGGCGGGTTCATATATTCTATTCATGACTTAGGAAATAATTACATAGATCATCACAAGTGTAACAAAGCAACAATACTAGGAGAAGCAATCTAGAGAATAATACATGATTAAATGAATACAATCTTTTTATTATATTATTATCACCATTAGCGTAGTTTATTATTTAGTTTAATAGCTAAAACCAACCAAACCTCTTTATTATTTAGTTTTAATAGCTAAAAACCAAACCAAAAAACTCTAATAAATATATGTTTTACGGCGTTCATGATAAATTTAAATATTACCATAAAATAATCTTCTATACCCTACGGATTTTTGTTAGTTCGTGATCAAGACTTCCTACCTATTTTCATTGATATCGTTAACAAACCTCCGAGTCTTGCCTATTCTACATACTTACAACAGGTTTGGTACTCTGACTGGGGAGTTGTAAAACTTCTTGTAGAAGTCCCTTACGAACAACCGCATATCAAGTTTTTGGCGCCACTGCGTGGGGAATAGTTAGGTTTTTGATCATTGTGTTAGGCTTAGTTCTACTTGTTGAATCACTTTCATTGAGTCTTTAATTTCCGCTTTTAGCTTTATCTATTAGTCTATCTTTTCTTCTTGTTATTTTGTGACGTTAATCCCATTCTCGTCAACACCATGGGAGACGAGAAATCCTATCCGTTATCTTGGAGACTCTACTCCAAACCTAGCCACGAGGGCTACAGGAATACCATTGAGCTCCCCGTAGGGAACAAAGTGGTACCTCTTCGAATATGATAGAGAGAGATATAGAGACGGTTGGTGCAAAACGGTTACGCTCATTCCACGGACTTCGGTCCGAGGATCCAAACCAACACCTCAAGATTTCTTTTAAACTTGTGGACTCACTTAAACTTGATGGTGGAAATATGGAAAGAACGCGCCTTTTGCGTTTATTTCAATTTCCCTTCGCGATCAAAGCTAGCATCAGGCTTGAAAAGTCTTCCGGCTGGACCATCACCCACATGGGAGGATATTACTACTCGTTTCCTTGCTCCAATTCTTTCCACGGAAGGACCGCAAAACTCCGCATCAATGATTTCTTGATTGTTCCAACAACATTTTTCCCCCCATGGTGAGTGAGAGACTCTATCTTAAGCATGGACTCGTTTCAAGGACTTACTACAACAAGCCCCTCATCATGGCATTAACCTTTAGCTCCAAATCCAAATATTCTACGATCGTATCAATGATTCCCTAAAATGAACCATTGATTTCTCCGCTGGCGGTCAACTAAGAAGTATGAGCGCTGAAAGACCTTGGGTTGCTATAGAGGAATTAGCCCAGTACGAAGATGAAGGGTGGAACGACCCCGTTAACCCTGAAGACGGAGACCTCAATTACGAAAACCCTGACATCGAGCAATTACTAGGAATCATGGAGCATAAAGTCGACGCGCTCATGAACAACGCACTATCAGCAATCAGAAAAAGCCAGGGCATGTTTGAGATGGCAAGGAATGAGATGTACCGACAACTCCCTGAGCTGTCACGACAAGCAGAGTTCAAACATATTGTGACCAATTTCATCTTCGACTAGAAGTAAAGGGATTCAGACGGCTCGAAGATTAACTTTGCAGTTATTGCAGAGAATTCATGGATTTCTCGTCGGATAGTCGCATGAATTTACTTAAGGGAAAGGGATAAAGGGAAAACCCCCCCCCCCGAAAATAAACCTAGGAAGATCGAGAGAAAATCACTAAAGTATCCGTGACATCATACGGCCCTAAAGATAGTGCTAAACATAACTTCTTAGAAAACCTAGAGAAGAAGACGTTTCCTACCCCTGCAAATCTTCTATGCATAAGATACTTCCAACTAATACCCTCGAATCAATCTCAACCTCGGAATAATACCTTTGGGTTTAAGCCTGGAAAGAGGGCTAATCAGTCCCATCACAACCCGAGCAATTCCCTAACCGTTCGACCGCCTACTCAAAGCGACCCCAACTTTGATGGATGGACGGTACCTCATCTTACGTGATTCGCCCTCTCCTTCTTCTTGCTTTTACATACGTATGAGAGCTACAACGTGTGTTTGCCCCGGGAGGTAAGGTCACACGGATCTTCCCTTAAAGGTAGTCAAGGGTTGCAATTTCGAAAGTCTTTAAAACATTTAATGGGTCCAATATGAAAAATGTTAAGTGTGACCCGTACGATTTATATGTGATCCCGTCACGTCGATCCGGGTCTAAAACTTATAAAACCCATCACAATTCCCCTTTTCCCTTGACACAAACGTAAGCAGCCAACAACCATCCTTATCAATCCCTAATTTGATTTCTGCTATCCAACGATCATTCATCCTCAATCGGTAAGTAAATAATTCCTTCTACTCTCACGATTTTATCTAATCAATTTCAAATCCATTCTATTGATTAATTCCCCTAGTTTGATTCATACCTAATTGATTGAAATTAGGAACAATTAGACACCAATCTAAGTAGTTTGTTGTTACCTTAAGTAATGAATTTGTGTTAATTGTTTCATAATCCATTCTTGTCAACCACCATAGGAGACGAGAATCCTATCCGTACTCTTGGAGACTACTCCAAACCTAGCCACGAGGGCTATAGGAATACCATTGAGCTCCTCGTAGGGAACAACGTGGTACCTCTTCGATCCTACACCATCCGGTTGGTGCAAAATGGATGCTCATTCCACGGAATTAGGTCCGAGGATCCAAACCAACACCTCAAGGATTTCTTAAAACTAGTCGACTCACTTGACCTTGACGGTGAAAATAGGGAAAGAACGCGCATGCGTTTATTTTAATTTTCCCTTCATGATCAAGCAAGCAATTGGCTTGAACGTCTTCCAACAGGATCCATCACCACATGGGAGGATCTTACTACTCGTTTCCTTGCTCAATTCTTTCCACCGGGAAGGACCACAAAACTCCGCAATGATATCCTGATGTTCCAACAACATCATGAAGAATCTCTATTAGAAGAATAGAATCATTTCAAGGACTTAATACAAAATTCCCTCATCATGGCATCGACCTTTGGCTCCAAGTCTAATTTTTTTATGACCATGTCAATCCCTTCACAAGATAAACCATTGACCAATCGGCTGGTGGTAAGCTTCATGACCAAAACGCCAAAGAATCCTGGGCATTATTAGAGGACCTCGCCCTCTATGACAACGAAAGTTAGAACGACCAAAGGGATTTCGCTAAGCCGGTCAAGGCAATCGCTTTGTCTTAAGATGTCCCGAGTACATCCGACCGTCGTCTTATCGAGCTTGAAAATCAAGTCCAACGCTTGATGGAAGCTTATCTTGCTCCGACACAACCTACTCAAGTAAACAAAGTCACTACCTCATGTGAAATCTGTAGTAGTCCTCACGACACTCAGTCTTGCATGGAAGATCCCAAACAAGCCTTTGTTGAATACGCATCCTCGCGTACCGATGAAACAGAAGCTAAGTGGTATACTTTCAAGCCCAAGCGAAACAATCTTGGTGACACCTATAATCTATCTTATAGAAGTCACCCAAACCTTAGGTAGAGACACCCCAAAATTCTCAAAATAATTTTTCTAACCCACCTAACCGGTTCCAACCCAACGGTTCAATCTCGAACCATTCCTTCAACAACCGTGCTCATAGCTTTAACAATCAATCAAATCTTGAAGGATTGGTATTCAATTTCATGGCATCTCAAGACGCTAGACTGTCCAAATTTGAAGCCGATTTCAAACAAAAACAAAGCGAGATGACCAACAAAATCGACACAATGTTGAAAGCCATCACCGACCGAATAGCAGGAGCACTTCCCTAGTTTTGTCTGCTCGTTCTTACCCAAATATGGACCCGCAAAGCTCAACCCGTATCCAAGGTTCGATCAACACCGTCATAATCCATTCTGAGAAACAAAACGACTCCTATGATGAGAAAGCAAAAGAGAATGAGGAAGAAGAAAAGGACAGCCCAGAAAACATCCATGTCAACCCTTCTACATTTCCCGATCCATCAGTTGCATTCATCATCGAAAAAGTCCTCAAATTCAATTCATTCTTCGAATCGCTCAGATTGGTTCCTCAATCATCCGACACCGAGGTCGTTTACACAAAGGGTGACAATGGAGAAGTCACGTAAGGACGTGTGACTTCGAGTCTAGCTACAAGACTCATAAATAAAGAAAAGCGCTTTTTGGGAGGCAACCCAATATTTACTTTTCCCGCATATTAGGAGTTTCTTGTGTGTTTTAATTCTTTATTGTTTGTTTTATTATGTTTGAATTACTTTGTAATCATGCTTTGTTTGTTTGTAACTTCGTCTTATTTGCAATCAAATGTATTTTGCAAAAAAATAAGTGTACGGGAAATATCATGTTTTTAGAACCAAATTCAAACATTTGAAATAAATTGTTTAGATTAATTCACGTCAGTTTCGAGTCATATGATTGAATTATTAATTCTCAGGTTGTTATGCAGCATTTTGTACATGACAATAACTTATAAGAATGAATGCATGGATTTTTTTCATCCAAAACGAAAAATGAGTTTTCATAGAGTGTGGAGACGGCGTGATAACATCAAATAGCGTCTATTTTATAGCATCATTTATCCCATGTTATTAACCCATTTTGTATAGTTATTGTAAAGAATTGTTACTTAATCGTTTATATTTGAGATTTGCTGTAATTATGGAGTAATTGGTGAAAGATAGCAAAAGGCGTGCATTCTGAAGCTTAAACGAAGATATTTTAAAGAATACTATTCTAAAGACCAGTACGACGTATCCATCAAGAAGATACGGGGTATCCGTGCCTGCACTCACCAAAGACCACAGAGGAATAAAGCTCAATACGCCGTATCTAGAGAGACTCAATACGCCGTATTCAAAATATGGAATGAATATAATATTCTGGAAGATATCAAGCTTGGTCCCTACTCCAAGAAATCCCCAATACGCCGTATCCAACTCCTTTGATACGCCGTATCGAACCGACTTCCAGACCCTATAAATACAAAACTCAAAAACGAGTTTTAAGTGTGCTAAATCATATTCTCGATACCTAAACCATAAAAGTCGATATTCAGAGGAGAAAAAGAGTAGAAGAGGTCGAGCAACGTTATCAATTCCATAGAAGACATCGTGTAACTTCTTGTATACTTAGTATTACGTTTTAGTTTTTGATCAATTCGTTAACTAGGTTAGTTTAACTTGGCTAAATAATTACTCTTGTATTTATTATGACTTAAGGCTAATACCTTTGGGTATTAGCCATTATTATGAAGATTGAATGTTGGTATTTGTTTATCTCGATTTCTTGATTTATCGTTGTTTGCTTGTTTAAGTTTTATCAATTTATACTTGTTTACGCGCTTTTGTATGCGACCTATCATTCAACTGGATCTAGTGATACGGACCAAGTAGATCTAGAGTTTAGGATAGCTCTCCATATAATAATTCATACATCTAGAATAATAGTTGCACAAATATTGTCCTTCAAAGTCCTTGTTTAGTGATACGCTTTAGGGCTATAACTAGTTAACTGGATATATGCAATGTGTTATTATATGACGGTTGACTAGCAGGTGACCTAGATAATTCAATAAGTAACGTTCTGATTCCATTGGATAGTTGACAATTGGACTACTAGGGTATGAATTGCCATTAAGCGGTAAGTGGGTAAAGTCTCTATGAGCTAGGGTTTAACAAGATCACCATTGCTTTAATCCCTAAGACAAATTATAATCAAAAAATAAGGATGCTTTATGCAGATGCTTTAATTGTGACAGAATTAATGTGTCTAGGTTTTAGGATGATGTAACGCCTAAGTCTTAAGAATGATATGCCACCACTCAGAGAAGATATCATGCACATTAATAACAAACCAACTTCTATTCAAATTAATAATGGTTTAATACATTTTCTTATATTTGGCTCGAAACCGCTCTTTTTTCTTTGTTAATATTAGCTCATGTGTGGTAAAAGTGCCTTGTATTGATAAGTCACGACGACCAAACCGTGCCAGACTCTCAGAATTTGATAATCCTTTATTCGCCAGTTAGAATTAGGAACTATGACCTTGACATAGGAATAGAATAGAGTAGAATTAACATGATAAGATAACCGAGATATTAATTAAATTGATAGATTATAACCTCGCTTCAAGTGTTTCGGCAACCCTAACTTACCATGAAACACTACCGACGGGTTACACTAGCCCGTTAAAGTGTTGTTTTTATTTGGTTAGTCGACAAAATATAAATTAAAACATGAAATCTAAAAATTATATACCACACAATGAGACATTAAGTTTTTAGCATCGCTGTCGAGGAGTGAAAATTAATCTTGATTTTTATTTGATATTTTGGTTTTTAACATTTAGACTAGATCTAACCATTAGGATTAGTGTGGTTTTGAGTAATTTGTATTCTTGTTTATTGTGTTTATGTGAATTTAAGGGGTATTCCAGTATCACTCCCCAATACAACGTTTGGTTATTAATAGTTCTACAGTAAGATTATTTCAGGATGATGATCCAACATGACCTATGAAAGAATATATCAAGTTGAAGACGAAAAAGCTCATAGGCGTGGTCGGGTGTTTAACTGTCAAACTGCTACATATAAAAGGTCAGGGTTGATGACGGACTTTTAACGACCTCAGGAACCTGTCGAAGCTGAATTCCCAGCTATTGTCATTGACAATACCGTTACACCTCAGGATGCACTTCCGTGCAAATCTCAAGTAAGTACCCCTGTCAACGATGAAATCGACTTTAAAATATCATTTGACGAATCCGACAATGAAGATTACACAATAATCTGTGACATAAACTCGTTTTCTTATAAAATGATTTCTGTCAACAATTTGAAAACGGATTCGGAAAAAGAATAAGTGAAAAAACCGATAAACCTTCACTTTTTGCGCGCACCAACCTAACGACCAGTTTAATATAATTGATGATTTAGACTTCTTTAATGAATTTGAGAACGAATTTTCAGCCATTGTTTACAATTATGCTCAAACGTCTAAATCAAATTTATTAACCGAACCAATCTTAAACCCTCGACATATTGATGCATTTAACAATGAAACATAAGTGTCTGACTATGATGAAGAGGAGCAAAATATTTTGTACTTTAATGATATATTTCCCTTCAACATTATTCGTCCTGATGATTTAAATTCAGAAAAGGACAATAACGATAATGATATCGATATAATACATTCTTTAGAGGGTAATGAAATTAAACATAGGACAAATATGCTTATGGATACAAGTTGCGATAAAATAGATAAAAAATTCAATGAGGAAAGCTTTGTCTTGGAACTTAATGTGAATATCGTAACTTGGAATTATCTTTTCAACGGGATGCTATTATGCTTTATTATGAATTTTTATGTGCCATTTGGCATCCCGTTCGACCTCAAATTGTTTTATAAGGATGGGATTAAATTGGGGCAAGTCTAACTTAAAGACTTTTCTGTAAACAAAAGTGCTTGCCGGGAGACAACCCAAAATGTATTTTCAATTTTTATCGAGTCTGTCTTCCCAGACTGTCTATATGGCGTATCCAAACCCCATGGATACGGCGTATTGATTATTTGGACGTTATCCAGTCTTTATTTTCAGCACAGTCTATACGACGTATTCATTAAATGAATACAGCGTATACAAGTATCAATACGGCGTATCCTGGGGTATGGACCAGGCGTATTAACTTCCTGTATAGTTTTAGGTATTTATTTCGAGTTTAACCAAACGAATACACGGAGATAGAATTGCATTTGTTTTCTGAGAATTTACACAGGACCTCGTGAAAGTAAAATCGACGATGTTGGTGATGTATTTACAAATCTAGAAATCTTAAAGTGTTGGAGTCTTGAAACCTCAAGACGGCTGTTCAACACACAATCTTGCTCACAAACCTACATGGAGAATCTACCGAGAAAATATCAGGGGAGTTTCTCATTCTAATTCTTTTTAATTCCCGTATTTAATGTTTTATATATACAACGAGGACGTTGTATAATTCAAGTGGAAGGATGGAATTAGGATGTTTACTTACTTGTCCAATTTTCAAATTAAAATAGCTTAAATTAATGGTCAAATTAAAAAAATTTCAAGCATGACTTTTGTGAAATTACATGTAACATACACCTTCACACAATAACCATTGTTAGTAATATGTACGGATTTATACCCTTTCCTTTCTCAATGTTTTACCTAAATTCCACAAAATATGAGTGTGTCAGGTGATGTTGTAGACCTTAAAACTTGGCTTGGTATATCACCTAGACTCGAGACCCGCAATGATAAGTATAACTATGATTTAGATGGAGTAACTTGTTTAAATTGGTAAAATTTAAGTATTACACCCAAATCGCCTTTACATGTTTCTTATTAACTAACTACATCTGTTATTAAACCTCTCGCGTTTAAACACTTTTCCACTCTCTTACTTTATGAGTGATATCCACTAGTAACAACCTTAGAGCCAATCCTTTAGAAATTGCACCAACTATTTGTTTCGTTACACCTTTATACCTTAACCTAACCTGTTAGATTAAGTTTAATTTACAGTTGCTAGTTGCTTAAAGTATAAAGTATGTATTTTCCGATCTTGTGTCATTTTCTATCTTTTGTACGGTTGAAATTTACCACATTGCAAATGAAATGTAATAGTGAGTTCAAAGCACAAGGATTTTAACTACCATCATAATTAGATGGTTGAGTCCCGAAGAACGAAGGAACTACGAAGAAAAATCCGGTATGATCGTGAAGTTGGTGACACTAACAACCGAATTTGAAGAATAGTTATGAAAAAAAATTGGAAAAATGATGAGAAAAATTGCAACAAAAAAAGAGAAGGAAATGTTTGAAGATAATCGTTTTACGGCAAGAGCAATACCGAAGGAATTACACGAAGGATCGCTTATATCGTTGATGCACTTCTTAAAAATCAACGATGTAAAAGTATATGTTATACAAGTGCAGGAATCGCCACATGCCCTTGTAGAGTATGTAAAAGTTTTGGGACGATTAAGAAGTTGACCGTTACGGGAACGTCAACTTAGGTTGTTGTTTTTTATCGATGATCAAGACGTTTGTAAATAGTTGTGTCTTTGTCATAGTAACGGTCGGGAAAAAAGTTTCTAGCAACTTGTATCTTATGTCTTAATCTATTTGATTTTCACTTTGAATTTATTTCTAACGAAAAATTACTTTCCCTCTCACCTAAAAATTAGCCGTTGGTTTTTAGCCGAGGAGGATGTAGTTACTTAGCGTGTAGTCTTTCCGTCGTTAACGGTCCATGTATGCATGTTCTCAGCTGCCTCGTTGGTTACGTGGCAGACTTTTGGTGAAGATTAGAAGGTTCCTACCTCTATATCATAATTCACCTAACCGTTGGTTCAATTCGAATGAGGATGTGATCGAACAGCACATGTCTATTCCTCGTTATAGCCTATGTATGATGTGCTTTATCAGCTGCCTTGTTGAGTGTACTGCATAGGGTGAAAGATTGAGAATGATCAACCGTAAGCCTTTCCATAACAAAAGACACTCTATATTTACCTTTATAAACATTTTTACCTTATAACATCCTTAGCTTTAGCAGGGGGAGGATGTGTATCCTTTGCCACGCATATGATAGAATACTCGCCCGACCGAGCAATAGAGCGAATTAGTTACAAGTTACCACAAAGATTAGCTGAGTGGATTTTGAAGTGTTTTCATCTTCCTATTTCGAGAGTGTTTAATGATCATTTACTTGTAATAAGATCAAATAAGTGCTTAACGGAAAATATCCATAGGGATACAATTTTTAAAAACTTTTACAAACTTCTAAAGGCTACTTGAGGACAAGTAGGATTCAAGTGGGGGGATATTTGATGACATCAAATAACGTCTATTTTATAGCATCATTTATCCCATATTATTAACCCATTTTGTATAGTTATTACAAAGAATTGTTACTTAATCGTTTATATTTGAGAATTGCAGTAATTATGGAGTAATTGGTGAAAGATAGCAAAAGGCGTGCATTCTGAAGCTTAAACGAAGATATTTTAAAGATTACTATTCTGAGTACCAATACGTCGTATCCATCAAGAAGATACGGCGTATCCGTGCCTGCACTCACCAAAGACTACATGGAATAAAGCTTAATACGCCGTATCCAGAGAGATTCAATACGCCGTATTCAAGATATGGAATGAATATAATATTCTGGAAGATATCAATCGTAGTCCCTACTCCAAGAAATCCCCAATACGCCGTATCAAACCGACTTCCAGACCCTATAAATACAAAACTCAAAAATGAGTTTTGAGTGTGCTAAATCATATTCTCGATACCTAAAACATAAAAGTTGATTTTTAGAAGAGAAAAAGTGCAAAAGAGGTCGAGCAACGTTATCAATTCCATAGGAGACAACGTGTAATTCGGTATACTTTAGTAATCATTTAGTTTTTGGTATCATTCGTTAACTCGGTTAGTTTACCTTGGCTAAATAATTACTCTTGTATTTATTATGACATTTGACGGCTAATACCTTCGGGTATTAGCCATGATTATGAAGATCTGAATGTTTGGTATTTGTTTATCTCGATTTCTTGATTTATCATTGTATGCTTGTTTATGTTTATCAATTTATACTTGTTTACGCGCTTTTGTATGCGACCTGTCATTCAACTGGATCTAGTGATATGGACCAAGTAGATCTAGAGTCTGGGATAGCTCTCCATATAGTAATTTTTTGGGAAAAAGGGGAATTTACCCCGGTAAATTATATTAACCCAAAACAAACAAGTACAATGGAATATGGCTGACATGCCACATTAACCTCAAGCACAGCTTGAACTTTTACCTAATCGAATGCATGCCATTCGATTAAACCTAAGACAATACAAATCCGATTACACCAATAGGAAAAAACCACCTACATAAGCAAGAACAAAACATAAATGACATCATTTCTCGTCTAAAATCACCTCCGAAATCTTCCAACGTCTCATAAGAGCTAAACTCGGTTTAGAATTCTTGAAACGACATGAGAACAATTTAAGCCGAATAGAGGAAGTAATGCATTCAATAACCTGAACCACCGAGCGTTTATTGTTCTTGAAAAGCCTTTCATTCCTTTTTTGCCATAAAAAATAAGCTGAGGCAGCAATCACCAATTTTATAATAACG